>PVJO010016473.1:0-41797 GCA_004026905.1 Hystrix cristata
TTTTTTGTGGTGCCGGGGATCGAACTCAGGGCCTTGTGCTTGCAAGGCAAGCACTCTAATCACTGAGCTAAATCCCCAGCCCCTCCCTCACCATCTTTAGATGTATAACATTCCGGTTCTATTGCTTATTATGCACAAGGTCCTGAGTTCGATCCCCAGCACCAAAAAAAAAAAAAAAAAATAGGAATCTGCCTTGCTTATTATGTATGTTTGCTTGCTTCTTTTGGTGGAATGACAAGGATTCATAGGGTTAAGGGATGATCCTTGGAGTTGGGACTTAGGCTTGTGTTTAGAATCCAAGGAAGTGACTGTATTTCAAGCTCTGCCAGTTTATGTGAGGCGGCGGTTGTAAGGGATAATTTCTTTTCCTCTCTTAGTTGTAACTGATGCAAGAATTGGGTAAAATAGAAGTTGGCGGATATCAGTAGGTTTAATTATGAGAAACAGAAAAAGACTAAATAGGAAAAAGGAAACAATTTAAGTTTTTCCTAAGCTGATCACAAAGATAATTTTTAAACTAGAATACTTATAATGTACTAATTTATAATTTACATACCAGACTTACCCACTGTAAGAGTATGAATTCTAAATATTATCCATACATTAAGGGGATTAAACTATTGCCTAATATTTTTAACATTTATTTTAAACCTGTTTCTTCAGTCTATTTTTTTAAATTGTATTTTTATCAACCATTAACACTTAATTTTTTTGCTAATAATTTTATTTTAAGGAGGATTCTCATCACTCTCATAGCTTTACTTGTGCTTGTAGCACTCTGACTGACTTTCTTGAAAGCTTATACATTAACTTGATTTTTACTGAAAGGAAATATTTCTAATAAAGCTCTCTGTTAGCAATGGTCACATAGATGTATTTTTCTTGAGGATTCCTTTGAACTTCTCAGAATAGCAGCACTTAGTACTTCCTCTCTGACTATATGATCATATTGGTAGAATATTTAAAGGGCCTTTACTTTTTTACTTCACATGTGATGTGACTTTTACATATAAAAGGTCACTATTTTTGTTTTGTTTTTTTGTTTTGGTGCTGGGGATCAAACTCAGGGTCTTATGCTTGCTAGGCAAGCACCCTAACTTCTGAGCTAAATCCCCAGCCCAAGAGGTCACTATTTTGAGTGTAGCAGAAAACATACATTTTTGATGTTTCATCCTCCCCTGTGGGACTCTAAACACTTCAGAAGTTCAAAGTTAGTGCTTAACATGTCACCCTAACATCTGAGCTTCTCAGGAAATGTTCCATTAGTCTACCTTACTGTTATGGGACTTCACAGTGAATTTGAAACTGACTTAATATCACATGAAACTGGGATATTAAGTTCATCAAAGTGAACTGCAAATAGTTGAATTTCTTGCTGTTGTGAAAATCTCATCCAACTCATGAGTCTGCAATTCTAAAGGAGACACTTTTTTTTTGGTGCCGGGGATTGAACTCAGGGCTTTCCACTTGTGAGGCAAGCACTCTAACCATTGAGCTAAATCCCCAGCCCAAGGAGACACTTCTATATGGTTTGTGTACTGATGACCTGGTTGCCTGGCAGTTTTTTACATGAATGCATTGATGCCAAAGGCAATTCTCTGGTTATATGATGTGTGGTTCTTTCATCCATTTAAACCTCTACTACAGAAGACAATTACACTTAAAAGTTTTCCAATATTAAGTCAGTTTCATGTGAAATAATTGACATTGGAGGTTTATCTAATACAATGAGGGGTTAGACTTAATTTTATTTTTGGGTGCTGGGGATCAAACTCAGGGCCTTGCGCTTGCTAGGCATGCGCTCTACCAGTTGAGCTAAATTCCTAACCCCTTGACTTAATTTTAATAATTCCCCTTGTCAAAGTCTATTGGCTTTTTCAGGCATGAGTCACAATTAAATACAAGTCACATAGTACGTGGAAGTAGGAAGTGGTTCAACTTATCATTTGCTTATCGAAGCATGGGAACACAAAAATACTAATAATAATCTTTGAAAGTTGACTCAGGCTGCTGAATCCAAATTGTACTGACTTTTTAAAATTTTTCTAGGCAAAAGCTGACTGTATGTCCTATCATCGATGGAGAAGAACACCTTCGTTTGTTGAACTTTCAACACAATTTTATAACTCGGATCCAAAATATTTCTAATCTACAGAGGTTAATATTTTTGGATTTATATGATAACCAGATTGAAGAAATTAGTGGGCTTTCTACTCTGAGATCCCTCCGTGTGCTTCTGTTGGGGAAAAACAGGTATTCTGTATAAAACAGTTTTTGTTTGTAGCCTAATATACATTAGGACTGATTTAGAGCCCTATGGTGTTTTGATAGCAACTCAGAGTTGAATAATACCTTATGAATTATTAGATGAATTTTTGGAAGGCTTTGAATAGATTAAGATTCAGTTATGAATTATCGTATGAGATTCAGTCTGGCAGCTTGTCAAACCCCATAATAGTTTTTGAGTATTTTACTTACATTGCTTTGCAGTGCCATATTTTATATGGCCAACTTTGGCCTTAACTTGTGTTTTCTTAGGATATACTTTAAGCATGTGCATTCACTTTAGGATTGTATGTTTCACTTGTCATTCTTGGTATTTGACTAAGTGTAGATAGTTGCTATTTTGTGATTATGAAGTTAGTGATTCTTTTCAGATGGTAGTTTAAGTATGTGCTGCTGAGTATTATTCCCTGTATGTATACTTCTCCAGTTCCTTTTATATGGCTGTATTACATGGTGCAGCTACACAGTTGCTGGCTCATTTCCTTGAGATTTATTCTTGACATTTCATTCTGTTTTACTGAATAGCTTTTGCCCTACCTACAAAGAGGAGTTGTGTTAACAAAGTTCAAAAATGAGTAATATCTTCTCCTCACTCATTGTAAGGTTCATAACTGACAGCCTGATAACAAAGACTGATTTCAAGAGAAAAGCATAACCTATTTATTTAGTATAAGTATTTAGTATACGATACAGTAGTTCTTAGAAAAGAAGATTCCCCCCAAAGAAACAGAGGAAACTCTATTTTTGTAGAGTTTAAGTTTGGTAGCAATTAGAGAGTCATGTAAGAGTATTATTGGACAAAAGGGGGTATTATCTAATGGTAATAAACTGTTCAGATTGTTCTTGGTGTCTGTATGTCTTCAGTCCTTTCTCCTGCCCTATAGGGCAGGACCCACCTGGAGTCTTATGAAATACTTTCAGAAAGATAGGTCAGAAACTTTTTTTTTCTGTGCCTTACAGAAGAAAGGCAGGAGAAGGTTAGAGAATGACCCTTCTACTTCTCCAGTTTTCTCAACTCTCTTCATTTTAAATTATTCAGTATGCCACTGGGTGTGGTGGCATAGGCCTATAATCTCAGCACTTGGGAAGCAGATGCAGGAGGATTGAGGATCACCGTGAGTTTGAGGCCCGCTGGGGCTACATAGTGAGTTTAAGGCCAGCCTGAACTATATAGTGAAACCCTGTCTCAAAAAACAAAACAAAACGAAAAGATTATTCAGTATGCCAAAATGCTATATTTCAGGATATTGTGTTCTTAGCTTGCCACTTTTTATTCCCACTGCCTGATGATAATAAAAGATACTTTTCCAAGGATCATGTCCCAGAATTTAAAGAGCTTATTTTTCCTTTGTGATTACTCTGAAAGTTCCCATCAGTGTAGTTTATCACCCACAATTAGCTCAAGTGTTCAACTGATTGTTACGTAGTTTGGGAGAATTTGGGGGGAAATTACAGAGTCATAGAGTATTAGAGCTTGATGGGACCTCAGAGAGGAGCGCTCTCATTTAATCAGTGTGGAAGTGGAGTGGTCAAGTGAATTTTGCCAAGGCAGATATAACACACGAGGCACCATGGCCTGAGGGAAGTGAGGTGAGAGTTAACTTGTCATGTACTTAAGGCTCTCCCTCCTAGGTGCTCCTTCTTACTGTCCCAGGCATCTTGATACTGCTTTATGATCCTTAATTATTGACTTCTTTGTCTAGCTTATATTTATTCTTTAGTACTGTTATCTTTATCTTTTAGTGCTGTTACTGTCTTCCTTTTAGGCCTTGAGTCAAGATATTTTTAGATATTTTTAATCTCCTTCTCTGGTTTTAAACAGCGCCTAAGAAGTGGTCCTGGTTCTAGCCATTTAAAATTATATCTGTCTATTTTTTCTTCCTGCATCTACTTTTCAGTTTCTCTGGCTTCTCAGAAATAATATGTTTGTTTTGATACCTTGGACTTAGAAGACAGTAGTGTAACTGTGTGTTTAAGGTCTCTTCCAACTGTAAGAAACCTAATCTCCTTCTGTTATATTCTTATCTTGGTGAAGTAGAAGCAAATAACGCTGATTCTTCCTCCTTCCACACCTCCATCTTTTTGCTCTTTATTAGTCATATTTTACTTCAGTTTTCACACAAAGAGAGTTGATGTTGCTTCAAGAAAGTAAATGTTGGTTCAAGAACACTAACAAAAAAAAGTCAGAACACTAAAAATAGTCAGACGATAACCGTCCACATTCTTCAAAATTGTATGTTTCTGAAGCATCCGTAAAATGTGACTCTGATCCCTAACACATATGCCAAGTGCTGTCCATCCAGGTGACTGTCAGAGCAAGGGGCCTGCGAGCCTTGAGCAAGCAGGTCTGTCCTGCGGCAGTGCTTTGGTGAGCGTAGGCAGGCCTGCCTGGGAATGCTGGTGGGAGGGAAGCACATCTGTCACCCTGTCTTCTCATGTGTCTGTCTTGACGAGTCAGTTGCTCACATTGGTCAAGTTCATAAAGGTCTCTCCCTTCCACACTGAAAAACACTGCACCATATTTCAATCCAGGAGAGCGGAAAACCAAACTAACCTCAAGCCTCTAAGCAACCCCCAACAAAGACTTCTCTAAAGCTCGGAAGACTCCTAGTAAAGACCCCAACTCTGCTTTGCTGTTGATGTTCTTGCTAATTTTTCTCTCTTCGCTCTCCCTGCTTACCCTCTTATGATTTTATGAAGCCTTCCTGCTCACAGGCTAATGATGTCTATCTTCTTCTGGTCACACAGGACTGTGGATATAAAGCTCTCTGCCAGAACCTGGGCTTCTCTGTTCTCTTCCTTTTGCCTCCTTGTTTCCTACTCAGGATTTGTCCCTGATACGTGAAAAGCTGAACTTTCATATAGGTCTTGGAAGGGGTCTTTATCCTGGTGTGATAACATAATGTGGCCTCTAGGAACAGGCTGTAACATGGCCCTAGAGGTCTGTAGCTGCTGAGGTGACGGGTGAGCCTAGTCTTCCTAGTTTCAATTTCCGTGCAAGAAAACCTTTTGAAAAAATCTTTCAGCTCACACTGGTGTTCAGCTGGTTGGTAACTAATAGAGATTCTGCAAGTTCCTCACATTAGTACCTAATATGACCTGTGGACACCTAGGTTAACTGGTGCCTTCATCTACCTCTGAATTCTTTAAAGTTGAATCTATTTTTAGGTCATTTCGGGTGCTGGAGGAGGGGAAAGTATCTATAGCAAAGGCTACTCATGAGAGCAAGACTGCTAGATATTTCACTGGTCTTGACTTTTACTCGTTGAGTGACTTGCTTGCCCATTGTTTTTCCTGCTTACCCGAGCAACTGGAATCTGCAGTGAGAGTCATAAGGTGATTGTAGTTAAGGCTAAGAAAATGTTTGAAGTCGCAGCAGAGGAGCAAGTAGCTGAGGCTCTAGTGGTTCCATGGGAGGACTATTGCGCATGGAGTGTCCTGTGGTTGAAGCACCTTGCAGGTGCTCAAAGTTTGTGATCAATGCAGAAACCCTCCCTATTGATCCTCTAGATTGGAAGACTTTGGACTACGGCAATCAATAACTCAATAATATGAGAGTTAGCAAAGCTAGTTCCAAGAAGAATGAGAGGAACTGTTAACCCATATTTTAGCAAACCCTCCGGGAGAATCTCATACACACAAACATTTGAGAATTATTCTGTTAGGGAATTTGAGCTTGGGAGTATAAAGAATTGAATATATGTCTTTTCTAATATCTGTGAGGTCATGTTGTTATTAGAAAGCATGACTCTCTCCTACCCTGTATGATTAGGTACTGAGATTTCCTCCATATTTTCTAGGTATTTTGAGAGCAAAGCAAGAAGAGGAAAAAGTTTGTTGTAACTTTTGTTTTCCATCTGGTTTGGCTATTGGTTTGGCTACTAGGAAGACTCTGGATGAAGGCTAATGGATTCTTATGAGTCCAGAAGAATTCTGATGGTTTGGATGAAATGAGGAAGGGGTGATCAAAGTGTAGGGCTCTTTCTAGGAAAAAGAAGATGCTGTCAATGTCATGGTGTGAGATGGATGAGGAGGTTGTGGTCATATGGAATGTGATGCACATGAAAAGGAGAGAAGAAAATTAAAACCACTAGTGATGATACATGCAGTGTGTATGATAAATTTTTTTTAATTAAACTGGGTTGAGTTGCATGGTGATATAATTCTTTTGGCAATGATGTATGAAGGCGGAGGTCAAGTGAAGAGAGAAATTCAAGGAGTTCAAATTTGTATTATATCATTGTGTTTGCACGGTTATTAATATATAACTGTGAAATTTCAAGGGGTGATCCAGATTCTGGAAACATTTAGGCAGGGAGAAATGGTTCTTTGAGGCAATAAATAATAACAACAGAAATAGGTATTGACAGACACATGATGATAAGAATGGAATGCATGAGATTTTGTCCTTTTCCATTGTTCCCTTCTCCCTGTGAATAATGTAGCAGGAGAAAGTAGGATCTATAGGAACAAAAACAATTACATGGTATTTTCTTTGTTAGAAGAGTCCACTTGGGCAATGGGGGGCAGCTGGGCAGATAAAGTAGCCACAGAAGATAGGAATGAAAAAGACAACAGGTAGGCCTAACCATTAGGGTGTACAAGAGGGGGAATTTTGGAGATAAAATTTGGGATTTTTTTGGGGGGGATAAGATCTTGCCGTGTTGCCCAGGCTAGTCCTGGACTCGTGGGTTCAACTGATCCTTCTGCCTAAGCCTCTTAAGTAGCTGGGATTACAGAAGCATGCCACTTTGCTTGGTGTGTATATATGTGCATGTTCATGTGTGTGTGTGAGTGCACATGCATGTGTGTGTGCGTGTGTGTGTGTGTTATAGCAAAGTTCTGTTTTTTCACAAGACAGCAAATCAGAAATTCTAAATAAAGATAAGTGTTTCACAAACTGAGCAGGTTCAGTAGAAAGCATTTTGGTGGTGTGCAATTTGTCTAAATGACAATCCTATTACAGATGCTCTTATACATAAGACTCATCCATTTAGTCAGTATGTGCATTCATTTATTAAATATCTATTAGACACCTACTTGGTACCACAGACTATGAGTACTGAGGATAGAGCAGAGAGCATGTCAAAGTTTCTGCCTTCTTGAAGCTCACATCTTGGCTCGGCAAGGGAGATAATAAAAAAGTGAACACATAGACAATGTAATTTTAGGTGATGAATGCTATGAAATCCATTAAAGCAGAAGAGAGTGATGGGGACACAAGGGAGAACTATTTTAGGTAAAGTCATCTCTAAAAATATGTTTGAGCTAAGACCTGAATAATACAAAGGTGTGAACTCTGTGGTTTTGGGAGAAAAACATTAAGGCAGAAAGAGCAGCAAGGGTAAGTGTCCTAAGACAGAAGTGAATTTATCAGGTGCAGTGCTGGCAAACCTATGCCATGCGTGCTTCAGTTGGCTGTTTGTTATCACTGAAAGCGCTAAAAGGTTCACCGTCATTGACAGAGATTCTGCCAGAAGGCTCCTGTGGCCAGCAAGGTGGCTCATGCCTGTAATGTCAGACTTGAGAAGCCGAGGCAGGAGGATCAGAGGTTGGATAGCAGCCTGGGCAATTTGCAAGACCCTATCTCATTCACAGATAGATAATACATAGATAGGACTGGGGCGTACAGCTCAGTGGTAGAGAGCTTGCCTAGTATACACAAAGTCCTGCTTCTACAGTGGTGGCGGTGGGGGGAAGAAATAGAAATATTTCCCTGTGGTTGGATCAGAGTGAGTGAGTTAAGCTTATGATAGGAGATGACACTAAGGCTGGCAGAAGGGTCAGCAGCCAGATGGTTTAATGCCTTGTATGTACAAGTAGGGCTCTAGATCGTATTCCAAGATGATCTGTTTGAATAAGTGCCTTGCCCTAAGGTTCTTGGAAGTAGAATCATCTTTCTCTAAAGAGATGACATTTAAGCTTTCACCTTGCTGGTACTGCATTTTAAATTACAATTAAATCAAAGGGAAATATATCGTTGCTTAATATATACATAGTTGCTGTATATATGTGTAGAGAAAGAGAAGTAAATTAAAATATAAAAATAAGTTACAGCTTAACAGCTTAGTATGTTTTTGTTAATTGATAAACGTGATGCATCCATTTTTCTACTCACCTTACTGATTTTCAGAATCAAGAAAATCTCAAATCTGGAGAATCTAAAAAACTTAGATGTCTTGGACCTTCATGGGAATCAGGTATGTGAAGCCCTTTTCTTTCTCTTTTGAAAAAATGTCTGGGAAAATTGGTATTACAATATTTTTAAGAATCATACTTGCAGTGAGTTTTTCAAGAATTATTTTACTGATGTATTGAAGGCCTTAAGCCTATTTATGCAACTTTGGCAACCATTAGCAGTAAATCGCAGATAAAACATATAAAACATTTGGAATCCTTACAGTTAGGCAATATTTGTATGATTTTCAAATTTTATCTTTAAGAGTTTATAGGCACTCTCTGGGATCCTCAAATCCACCCGAGAAATGAATACCGTATCATTCAATCTATGCACTATAGGTAGGCATTATTTACCAAGCAGCGATTATGTCCGCATTATTTACCAACCATGTTACTGATGAAGAATGCTGTTCTTGTTACCGCACCTGCGTTAAGTGTCTTACAATTTCAGCATGCTTCTGATATTCTGTGCTTTAAACAAATTATTTCTCAAGTTTTTGTATTTACGAGAAGAAAAATTTAAATGAAAATTTGAGTCTTGTTTCAAAATATCTAAATCCAGTAAGCAAAAACTTGTATTCTAAAACAAAAACAAATGGTCTTAGGGACCTGAGGTTTCTAAAGTCAGAAGATAAATTACTCAAGCTGCATCAGTGAGCTCCCTCCTCCTTCCTCCCACCTCTTCTCTCTCCTCCCTTTCCGTCCTCTCGGTTCTCCCTCTCGCTCCCACCTCTTCCTCCTCCTCTTCTCCTTCCATCCCTCCCTCTTCTTCCTTTCTTGCTGTTCGTCCTCCTACTCCCCTTTCCTCCTCCCCTCTCTAGCAGGGAGACGCACACGAGCGTGGTGACGTCAGCGCATACACAGCCTGAAGGGACTCCCGCGGCTACGGAGCCTGGGGGCGGGAGACCACGCTCAGGGGCGGGGCTTGCCCGACAGAGGCGTCGGGTCACCGCAGGGGCCGGGCCAAGCCCAGTCTCTGCTCCCGAGATCTGCGGTGGCTGACGCGCTGGAGGGAGGATGCTGGGGGTGGGTCTCCCTTGACTCTGGTCCCAGGGCTAAAAGGCGCGTCCCTCCAGAGGTTTTACAAAACGAGTGCCATTTGAACAGTTTCATCTGTCGTGGAAAAACAAAACGGGAGCCATTTGTACAGGCCGCAGGAGCTGGTCGGAGAGTTTCTGCAATTTCTTCAATTTGATAAAGATGCCTCTGATCCATTTAGCCTAAATGAGGTACTAGATGAATTGTCTAGGAAACAAAAAGAATTATGGCAAAGACTGGAGAATTTACTAACAGAAGTGTTATGGGTGGCAAGTAGTAGAAGTTCAAGATGAAGATAATACGGAAACAGAGCAAGGTCCAAAAATGAAAAAAAGTGTAGAAATAATCTGTGCAATTACATCCGTGATTCTGGCTTCTGCCTCTGTAATAAGTGAAAGTGAGAACTACGAGGCCATGCTGGAATGTGCCATAATAGTAACTGGCATTTCATACGCCTTGCCGGAACCTGAGTGAAGACTGCGGGGCTCCATCCAGGCCCTGTGTGTCAGGTGGTAGGAGCAGGGCCTGCCTGCCAAGGAGGGCCTGGGGAAGACGACTTTTGTTGTGCTGCTGAGGAGGCGGCTGAGGAGGAGTCCGGAGGCCAGAGTCCGTGCAGATGTGTGTCGGCTCTGGCGTGTTCACCGGGCTATACACTGCTTTGATTATGACTCAGAGGAGAGTAGAGAAATTAAAGATACGTTGCTAGAGTGCTTCATAAATGTTACTTACATCAAGAAATAGGAGGGAAGAAGATTTCTTAGTTCTTTCTTCATTTGGGATATAAACTATTACAATGATTCATGGAACCACTAAAAACTAATTACGGGAATTACAAAAATCTCCAAGGTACACATGGCAGAAATTTATTTCAGAGCTTAGAAAAAGGCTTCGGGGAAAACACTGGAGACTGTCGAAAACTGCTGCATCCAGGACTTGATGTTACATGGCATCCACCTTCCCAAGAGGTCTCTGGTGCTCTCCAAAGTACAGGAGGTGCTGAGATACTTTAGCCCTCAAAAGAATGTTCTGCAGGGAGTGGATCAGATGCTATATAGATTATATAACCCATCCTTTCGAGAGGAGTGAAGGCCAGAAACTCTGAAGTTCAATCAAATGGTGCATTGTTGTTTGTTGAGACATTTCCTGTTCTAGATCCTAACTTCTGTGCTATGGAGATGGATAGTGAAATACGGAAACAGTTTGAAGAACTGCATAGCCTTCTAGAAGATCCTTATCCCATGGTCCGTTCCATAGGGATCCTTAGTGTTTATAAAATAACCTCCGGATACTGGGAAATGATGGCCCCTACCGTTCTTATTGATCTCCTGAGGAAAGTGACCAGGGAACTGGCATTTGATACCAGTTCAATTGACTCGATGCTCTGTCTGTAAATGCCTGCTGGTAATTTTGGATAACAAACTAAGCCACCCTTTATTAGAACAGCTGTTGCCAGCACTCATCTGCAGTCTCCATGACAATTTAGAGAAAGTTCCAGTTGCCTTTGTGGATATATTGCTGAAAATCAAAGCTGTGCAGGCTGTGAAGTTCTGGGAAATATCCCCTATGGAGTATATTTTGGTTTGTCTGAAAACAATCTCACCCTGTGTCTTGATGCATGGTGAGCCTCATCTTCAGCTCCTTCCTGCCCCGGTGAACCAGCCCCTGTGAGCCAGGAGGAGGTCTGGTGTGAGTGCTGTGTCGCACTGATCTAGATGAACCCCCTGGCCACCTGGAGGTTCTAACAGCATGTCCACGAGCACACTGTCTCCACCAACATAGCAAAGCTGATCTGTGTTATTTGCTGCTGTGCCTGTGTCCAGAGGGCATTAAAAGAGTGTGAGGAGAAGGAGGAGAACATATGTGAACGTTGTGGACAAAACACTGTTAGTAAGTGACATTGAGTCCATGACGGGTTTACTAGAAATCGTGATTCTCTGGAAGAGCACTCATAGAAGTCGGGACCATAATAGAGACAAAAGTTACACTCTTAGCAAGTTTGCCTCTGTGCTTCCAGAGTATTGGGAAGTATTTAAGGTTGATTCTTGCCCACTCCCTTTGTTCAGGCTGATGTCTTTCCTGCCAGCATCCAATGTCCCCGCATTCAGCTGTGGGGTGAGCTCTGCCTTAAGAAGCCAGGAGGAGGGCCCTGCAGACAAGAGCTACTGTACCTTGCTGGACTGCCTGTGCTCCTAGAGACAGGTGGGGCATGTCCCAGAGCTCATCTATGACTGTCTGCCAGGAGAGTAGCCCCAGGCCAAGGATAAGTGTAAGGTGTAGATCCAGGACACACCCAGTGAAGCATAAATCGGCTTTGGTTTACATGGAATATTTACTGACCCATCCAAAGTACCGAGAGCGCCTGCTCTCCACACCCCGGAAGAAACTGAACCAGCTTTTGAAAGCACTTGAGGTGTCAAAGGCAGACCTGAGGTTGCTTCTGTGGTCTCCAGGTGGGAAGCCGCAGAACTTTAGCGAGGCTGCTGCTCTCCAAGCCTTCAACCTCCAGTATCGGCTGGCTGGCCATCTTGAGCACAAGTTCTACTCAGAAGGAAAAATATGTCTGTCTGTCTTAGAAGACCCTGGGTTTTGGTTAGAAAGCAAGGTTTTGTCTTTTCTTCAAGACCAAGAAGAAGAACACCTGAAGAGCCATCAGCAAATCATCCAGACCTACCTGACTATGTGTAAAGATGTTGTCATAGTCAGCCTCAGAGACCCGAAGTTGCTGTGGGGGAGTCTTGGAATCATGCACAGTGAAAGGGTTTTTTTAATGTGTCATTACTTCTTGGCATGGCATTCTGAAAGAGGTCACTGGAAGTTCCCTGGTTCAGAAAAGAGATCCGGATGAAGAAGTTACGATGTTGTTTGACACAGTCCAGAAAGTGTCTCAGAAAATGTTGGAATGCACGGCACGGAGCTTCAAGAAGCAACTGGAAGAAGGCCTGTGGCTCCTTCATTCTGTGTGTACCCTGCTTCATGAGGTTATAACCGCTGTGCAGACCTGGCATTAGGACAGCTTGGTCCACCGGAGTGTACTTTCCACTTTGATCACTGTGCCTATGGTTGAGATTAGCCTCTAACTGCAGGTTTCTGATAGACAAGCGCTAACTCCACCAGAGCATCTTTCTGACCTCCTGCTGTTTTCAAGGTGTTTAATAGGAGTAATAATAAAATCTTCGAATGTGGTCAGGTTTTTCTGAGTGAGTTAAAGTTTTGGTGATATTGAAGGCCTTGTGTACCTCGCTGTAGTTCCGCTTGTTATTTTGGTTATTAACAAAGGTAAACACAGAAGTTCAAAAGTGAAGAAGACTGCAGTCACTGTCCATAGAAAGCTAAAGACATTCATAGAATTACTGTAGGAAAGGGGAGCATCCAAAGGTTTCTCTGTGAGTTGTCGACGAGGACTTTGGAAGAACTTTCTGAGTTCCTGACCAAGTCCCTATCATTGGATATGTAGAAGTGGGAAAAGGACTCACAAAAGTGAAATGTGTATGTCTGTTTTCCTGCTCTTTAACGTTGACAGTAGGGTGGGATGGGATGTGGGCATGAGCAGAAAACTCGGATGTTCGTAAAGGTAGCTCGCACATGACGAGTACTAAAGCAATCACAACACCCTCCCCACACACCCCCAAAAGGAAGACAAAAATGAAAACAATGAAGTCCAATTCTAAAAACTTAGCATAAGGTAATTAGAATATTTTGTCTTTTGAATTTACTCCCATTTGAAGATAAAAATTACTTCATGCACCTTGTAAAATAAAACATAATTGGCTTATGGTGTGAAAACATTCTGGGGAATAATGTGGCGCTCAGGACATGGTTTGCAGAATGGAAAGCGGTAGAGAGGGTAGCATCCTCTGGGGACTGAATGATTGAGAGACTAACTATAGTAATCCTGGTGAGAAGGGATGATGACATGAATGTAGTGGCAGGAGGGATCTCGTAAGGGGTAGACTGAATAAATATTTAAAAAGTAGAAACATCAAGATTTAGCAATTGATATGTGATTGACTTAGCAATTGCTATTTAGCAATTGAGTAGTAGAGAATACAGAGGAATCAGGGAGGTTGATTCTCATTTCTGGTCTAGATTTCATGTTGTTCTTTCAGAATTTGTTCTCTTCAGGATGCTTCAAAGAGACACAGATGCACTTCAGAAAACTTCCCTCTTTTCAGTGTCTCTTTCTAAGGGAGAACCTGTCCTTCCTGTGGTTGCTTGTCTGAAAGCAAACCGTTGCCCTTTCCCTATTGCTAGGTAGAAAGCTTGTCTCTATCCAAGCAGTGCACCCCGGGCTGCTCCAGAATGTTCAGCTTCCCTAGAAGTACTAAGGAGCTCCACAGTCAATCTTGGGTTTCCTTCCCTCATTGGTGTGACTCATAATTGGGCTTTCCTCACCAGCATTCTCATCATTTTTTTTTTCTTGCTGTGAAATACATCGAACAATCAAAAACGCTCTTACCTTTTATCATCCTTTGCCTGGAGCGTCTATTGTCTGCTCTATGCTTGTGACTTTGTCTATGACTGCAGTGAATAACTGAGTTTCTTCCATCAGAGTTATTGTGGCCTGTCAGATTGCAAACCAAGAAACTAGACAATATCCCTAGTGATATTTTAAAACTACAGATTAATATCTATATGCAAGAATTAACTCTTCTTAGAGTTTCCAAATTAGAAAGTAATCAAAGTATGCAAACATTTTAATTGGTGAGTCCTATGGAATTGGAGGACAGTTTTCTAAAAGAAATGTCCAGGACTATTAGAAGGGAGATGACATTATTCAGCTTGATTCACTATAACAAGGTACCTGACACAGGCTAATTAAAAGTAAAGAGGGATTTATTTCAGCTCATCTCCAAGATCAGGTGGCCCCATTTGTTTGGGCCTCCGGCAAAAACAGCACATTATGGTGGGAACAGATGTTGGAGAGGGTGCTCCAACATCTCAAATTAGGAAGCAGAGTCCAAGAGGATGGCTGAGGACCACTAATCCCCTTCAGGGCCACACCCCTAGTGACCTAAAAACCTCTCTCTAGACCCCACCTCTTATGGGTGCACATCACCTCATAGGACCACCACCCTGGAGACTCAGGCTTTGTATATGGACCTTTAGGGACACTTAGCTGGATGATAGCAGCATGTCAGACAGTTGTGCCCCTTTACTCTGTATATCTTTCCTGAGCTCAGGACAATTTTATATGTTTAAGCATTGTTTCTTTTCCGTTTAGGCTTGCTGTATTTATATTGTTTTTAACATTCCCGTCTTATCATTTATTCTATGCCCATTTTTCCTTAATATTTTGGGAAAATTTCTCAAGTTTGTGCTGAGATTACTAATTCCTTTTTCTACAATGTCTATTTTGCAATTTTACTAATTCCATACATTTCAAATTGTATCACTTATATAGTTTTAAAATGTTTCATTCCACATCTTATTGTAAAATTCCATCATTTGCAAATATTCGTAACTTTTTTCCTTCTTTTACAATTTTTATATGATTTCGTTTCCTTTTACATAAACTAGATAAACAAATCTTACAACAAATTTTAACATGATTACATGTTGCCTTTACATATTATTGAATTTGTAATTCATATATTTGTGTTTCTTCTTGAATCTGGAAGGAATCTAGATGGCATTTCTTGAATATAAGAGAGAATCGAAGTAACAACATAGAAACTAGATTATAAATTTCAATAAGTTATTTTAGCTAACATGTGCTTTAAAGTGTTAGATAAAAATTGAAATACTACTATGTGACTATACAAATCAGCAGATTAATTTCTACTGATTGTGAAATTCATTTTCTTAATGTTTATAAGAAAAGTATTGTGTGCATGACTCATTGTTACTTAATCCAATATATGAGTATTAAGAGATTGATGAGGACCCTATTTTATGCCATGAAGAAACTCATCCTGTTGTGCTGCGCTTGCTATATTACAATAATGAGGCTTGAAATCGTGCTGAGCACTCACTTCATGGTGGAACTCGAACGCCTACATTCAGAGCTTATGTGCATGTGCAGATTCCATGAGTCAAGTCCTCTTGTTCCATACAGTGTCCACCATAATGCCCCTGAGTAAGCAGTGTTCATCACTTCCTTTAAATATTTCTACTCATAAAACAACATCCATCCTCACCTTCCACTGGAGAGCCTAGTTCTTTGAATTTTTCCATTCAGACTCTTGACTGCTCTCAGGATCCTGCAGTATGAATTTGGTTCCATTCTTCCCCTTGCCTTTTCTCTCAAGAGGGCAGACTTGCTTCGTCAAACATGGTGTGCTTGTGCCTCGGGCTCCTGGTGCGTTTGGTTTTGGCAGGTAGTCTGCAGCCTTCACAACCCCAGACAGTGCTGGGCACTTAGACCTGCTCCAAACGATGGACTTACTGATTTTTTGATGAAATTTACATCAAATATTTACTATCAGCAAATTTTAAGCTATGATCTTCGGTTAATTTTGACAAACTAAATAATTTCATATTATCTGCAACAATAGGAAATTGGAAATAGATTTTAAATGCCTTAGTATAAGCTTGTCACCAAATCCAATGACTTTGAATATTTTATTTTTAGGTTTTTAAAAGTACACATGTATGAGGTATGCTAATTATCCTCCCCCCCTTTTTTTTAACAGATTACCAAAATTGAAAATGTCAATCATTTGTGTGATTTGAGAGTTTTAAATCTTGCCAGGAACCTTCTAAGTCATGTCGATAATCTTAATGGTCTGGATTCACTAACTGAGCTTAACCTGCGACACAATCAAATCACTTTTGTGGTGAGTACTAAATGGAATCAATATGTACTTTCCGGTTTTAAGGAAATGATACAAGTGTTATAGTGTTGCTTTGTGCAAAGTCAGAATCTAAGGTTATTTACTTGTTTTCTGAATTTAAACTGTAAATATAATTACTAAGTTATAATTAGTAAGTGTTGTACTATGTTGCTCTGGGAAGTATTTAGGTGTTTTCCATCTTAAAGGATAAATATAATAGAAAGAAACAGAAATTTTATCACTAAATGAATCAGCTAGTATAAATGAATACTGAATCCTCTCCTGTTTTGTCATGGGTATAGAATTAGAAAGGAAGTTATTGATGAAAGAAAATTGAGGAATTCTTGCACCAAGAAGGAAAAGTCACAGTGAGGAAGAGCTGAGGGTTATGAAGATTCATATTATCATATCCATGGTAGTTTTTAGAGAAGCAGCTTGGTATAGTAGCAGGAGTATTAGGGCATCAGAGGCCTAGTTCTGGTCTCAGCTTCCCCTCTAATGTGCTGTGCAACCTTGAATAAATCACTTTAGCTCTCTGGGCCTCCACTGAATTTTTCTAAAATGAAGGCATTGGGTTAATTGTCTGTAAGATCTCTTTTGGCTTGTTGACTGAGAAGAGACATAAAGGTAGGAAAGAACTAGCATATAAGCAGGAAGGAAAGAGTTAAATCATGGGGGCAAAACTCTTGAAAGGAGCTTCTGAATCTTAGCCAATCTCAAATTAGATTTATGGTTTTGTTGGAAGTCTGCAACTAAACAGGGGCTGATGTTGTGGTATTTTGTGTTTGCGCATATGTGGAGAGCCTTAGAAATAAAGTTGTTCTGCTCTATACAGCCCAAGAGGACTTCTAATTAAAAATTAGTTGTTCTTCTACCAAGTTTCCTTTGTTTAAACCCTATAGGAAAATGGCATTAGGTTCTCTCTGGTATCATTTAAGCACTTAAAGCATTTAAGCATTTTTGAAGCACTGTTGAAGGCACACTAACTTAACTTTTTCAAAAACACTGAATTTCTTAGGAAAGCATTAGGTAATACTATGGGTGGCACATGTGAAAAGGTTGGGGGACAGTGGGTGCCTTATCTCCAGCCCTCTTTGTTCAGATTGGTTTTATTTTGAAGTTTTCCCAGAAAAATCTAGGGCAGTAAAATACTATATCTTCTAGGATAATTTCAGAACCTTTCCCAAGACATGAATTTATTGCAGAATTTCTAAATTTTGTGAAGTCCTTCCCAGATTGGATAGAAATATTGTAACTGGGCTGTTTGATTAAAAGACATCCAGATTGGGTTAATCTGTTGTGTTGCTAAATGCCTGGAAACTGCTCAGGCAGGATTTAATCTGTCCTCAGGGCACCGGGTCTGGCAAGAACCCAGAAAGCTTTGATGGACTGGGCTATAGAAATCTGTTGGCCCTAGCATATTCCTGCCTGTCTTTGGCTCTCATTTGGCAAGTACGTAATGCATATCCAGGAAATTGCTTACTCAATTTCCCATTGAGTGTCATGTCTAATCATTACTCTTACATTTTAGGCAGCAGTGATATCTTGTGGAAAAGAAAGTTGAATTAATTTTAAAAGTTAAAAAACATTACGGCTCATGTGTATATTTATCATAATAAGTATAGTGCATATTTTAGGAAAATATGAATATACATATAAGGATAAATAAGAAACTTCTTCCAACTTTTAAATTTCTTTTTCAAAGGCTCTTTTATGTAAAAAATCCAAAAGACTTTTAAGTAAAAGTCTTTCCTCCAGTCTCAGTTATCACACTTATTCTTTTGGCTATTTTTTTCTTTCATGATTTTGATTTTCTTCAATAGCTGATAATTTTTAAATGAAGGACCACATTAAGTAATGACAGACTATTCTGCACAGTTGAACAGTTCTTCTTAACCATCGGATCTCTCTCTAAAATGACCTCCTAGTCTGTGTCACTTGTTGACTACCACACATTGGATTTCCCTTTAGGGTGAGTGGGAGGGAAAAAGCAGCCTTACGTTGAAATTGCCAAAATAAGAGCGATTTCACTTTGGGGAGAGAAGGACTTCAGTTTCTTTTGTGCCAGGTGAAACTGCCATTCCTTCTCTGCTGTGATTCTGCGGCAGTCACTAACATTGCCATAAATAAAACGCCCACCTTCCATCGTGAGTTTGCACACACTCCATGATGTTTAGCGAACAGTCCTGAGGCTCCAGCTGGAGATTTCTTCAGCCAACGGCTTGTGCCTGCTTCTGTGTGACTGGGGGAGGGATTTGTCTGTGCGTGTTACAGTAGTAGCTGTTGGGCAGACGGATCTACCCTTCCGCACCTGCGTGATCTGCATGATTACTCACAGTTCTCGCCTGCGCTCTGCGCGCCCTGACTTTTGAGTATGGACTACACTGGCACCTTTCACAAGCACTTCCGTCTGTTCCTTGCGGCTTGGATCTGCGGTTCTCTCTGCTCAGGGTCATCTCCAGTGAGATCCCATCAGCATCCCTCTTCCTAAAACTCATCAGAAATGGCGGCTGTTAAAGACAACTCTCTTGTTTCCGCAATTTCCAATATATTTATATTGCTTTATCCACCAAATCTTGGAAGGAGGTGAAACAAGCGCATTACCTGCTTCTCTCTTGGACAGAAACTTCCTCTGATATTTCTGATGCAGAAAGGTCTTTTTGTTTCTTTGACAGTCTGTTTCTTGGAAAGTTCATACATGTCAAATTAAATATGTTTTTAGTTTATTGCCTTTCCCTTTTTAAAAATTGTGAAATATTTCAGACATCCCCCAAAGAAGCGGAAGTAATATTTCCAAAATTTGTATATCCGTCAATCAACTCAATAAGCAAAAACCCTTCCAATATGCTTGAGGACTTTTGTGTCCCCCCATCACATTTCCTCTCTTTTTTGCCGAAGTAACCACAATTGCGAAATGGGTGTTGTTTATTCTCATATACATCTGTTACTGTTTCCTGCATTTTAATGTAGTAATTGTTTGTGTGCTTTTAAATGTTCTCTAAATGTTTTTTATCATACTGCCCATATCTTCTTGAAGTTGCTTTTATTAACATTACGTTTTGAGATTTACCCATGTCGATACCTATAATATAGTTCAGTAATTGTCCTTATTATAAAGTATTCCATTTTATGATTATAATTAAGCATTCTTTCTTCTTTTCTTTGACAGTCATATTATTTCCAATTTTTTGCTACTACACAGTGGTCCAGATACCATTTTTTTCCTTTTTTATGTTCTTGTATGTAACAGTTTCTCTAAGGGCAGTGCTTTCACAAGTTTTTGGTTATAATCTTCATTAGCAAAATCTACATTTAAATGTAATTATTACATATATATTTATATGGTTACATTGTAAATAATGAAAACAAGCATTTCTTGAAAGTATACCTACCTTCAAGCTCTTAATTGTGTTCTGTCTCATTAAAATACATTGGCATCAAAAAGTGCTGTCCTCAACCCACTGATTTCTTGACCAGTGAGAAATTGGCTACAACCTGCACTTGGGAAACATTGTGGTTCACCGGCAGATATTTGGTCAAAGCTCCACTAATGCAGAATTATGCACATCAGCCACTTCGGCACGTATCGCCGAGTGTTCTCCAAGGCGGTTGCACTGAGCTGTTTCCACCAAGAGCACCTGAGAGTTCTGCGGCCCCCATCTGTGTTGACACTTGATATCGGCAGACCTTTGCTTTGGCCAGTCTTTTAATTGTGAAATTTTATTCCATTGACATTTTAATTTTAATTTTCCAGCAAGGTTGAATGATTTTCATCTTTTCTCTTTTGATATTGAGATGCCTGTCCTGTGAATAGCCTTATTCTGTGCCCATTGTAACAGGAGGGTTTTTTTTCCTTTTTCCCGTTAGTCTGTAGTATTTCTTATGTTTATGCTGAGACGAACAAAAATTAAAATGATCAATAGTGTGCTTTATTGTTTCTTCTTTTTGTATGAAAACTCCTTCCCTATATTCTGCAGATGTAAGGTTATTTCTCTCTATTGTGTAATGAAAGTTTAAATTTTTCTTTTTACATTTAGGTCCTTTATCTATTTTTGAATTGATTTTTTTGTCTATGATTTGAAGATGAAATCCAGTTTCCTTCCTTCTCCTACCACTAACCCCCCTCCAGCGACAGTAGCTTTCTATTATGTCTTCAGGTGTAGTAGTTTGAGCTTCCCAACCTTCCCTCCTCTTCCTTTCTCTTTCCTTCCCCCTTTCCCTTTCCTTTGCCCTCTTTCTCTTTCTTTCCTCCTCACCTCCCATTCTCCCTCTCCTTTCTTTTTTCTCTCTTTCTCTCCCTCCCTCCCTTCCTTCCCTTAAAAAAATCTGTTTGGCTTTATGTTTTTCCATATACATTCTTGAAATAGCATGTCAACTGTGATGAAAAACCCTGCTGTCTGTTGAATTGGAAGTTCTTTGAATTTGAAGATAATTGACATTTTTATGATATCGAGTCTTTCAGGTCATTTAATGATTTTATACTTTTCTCCATAGATAGCTTGTATATTTTTTGTTACATTTCTTCCCATAGACATCTTATACTTTTTATTATTATAAATTTTTTGGCAAGAAATAGATTTCTTACTGTTGCTAATGTAAGGAAAGCAACAGTAAGAAATCTATTAATCTATTAATGAGTAAGTACTCATTAATCTCATACCTAACAAACTTGCTCTAAACACTTAATTTTAATATTGTATCTATAGATTATCTCAGATTTTCTGTTAGACAATTGTAATTTTTTTTGCAGATAATGAGTTTTCCTCCAATATTTGATATTTTTGCTTTGTATTTGAATGTTTGTATCCCCTACAAGTTCATATGCTGAAACCTAATCACCAGTGCAGCAGCATTATGAGGCTTGCAGAAGCTAGTTCACCTCTTCTGCCATATGGGGACACATAGAAGGTGCCATCTGTGAGAAGTGAACCCTCTCTAAATACTTGAATGTGTTTAGACACATCTGTCTTGGCCTTCCCAGGCTCTAGAACTATGAGCGCTGGATCTCTGCTGTTTATAAGTTACCTAGTCTAAGTGTTTTGTAATCACAGCCTGAATGCACTATGACCATTTTATTGTTCTTCTGGTTTTACTGAGCTAGAAGAACCTCAAGTCCAAAGCCGAACAGAGAAATGCAAGTGAGCATTCTCACCTTCTGCCCAGCTTTAATGGAAATGCATCACCAACTATGTTCGCTAGATGCCATTTATCAGTCTGAAGAAATTATCTCCTAGTTTTGGTTTGTTTGGAAATTATATTGCAAATGATTACTGGATTTTATTACAGTATTTTCTACACATCTAGGTTGATCACGTAGAATCTTTTCTTGTTTAATCTATTTGCAGATG
The DNA here is from genome assembly GCA_004026905.1 of Hystrix cristata. Lineage (NCBI taxonomy): Eukaryota > Metazoa > Chordata > Mammalia > Rodentia > Hystricidae > Hystrix > Hystrix cristata. The sequence continues at coordinate 21,626 of PVJO010016473.1, forward strand.
GTTTTTCAAGATTTTAAAAGCACTCTAGCATTTGATCATATATTATGGACCTATTTTATATACATTACTAAGTGCTTTTTGCTAATGCTTTACTAAACTCTTAGGTCTATGATAATAAGTGACATTGGCTTATAATTTCTTTTCTTTTTGTTGTTCTGGTGTCAGTCCTATACTAGCCTCTTGTAGTAAATTGGTGATTGTCTTCTAGTTTCTTTTTTTTTTTTTTTGTCTTCTACTTTCAATATCTCTGATTTCCCATTTTGATTTCCCTCTTGGTATAAATCTCAATTCATATGAAATAAAGATGATCCATTCTTAGGGTATTCAGAAATTTTCTGTAAAATAGACTGGTAGTTTTGACTATTGACTCAGTAACAATAATGTTTGTCTGTTTTGATGTCTTCATAGTTTCCCTTTTTTGTTTGTTTTTATTTTGGCTACTCTGTCATCCTGCCCTCCTTGTCATTTAGTTTCAGGTATATTTTCAGTTTCATTATGAATTCTTCTAGTATCATTTTTCTATGCTTTCTTTTTCCTGTTTGATAGTATGTATTTTACTAGTGGTTTCAAAGAACCAGCTTGTGGTTTTGTTGGGACTCTCGATAGCCTTTTAGAAATATAATTTTGTTGTCATCGTTTTTGTTTCCTCTGTTTTCTTGTGTTGGATATTTGATACAGTATTTTAGTTTTCAGTCTTAAATTTTCTAGTATAAGCTTTTAAAACTATATATTTCCCTCTAAAAACCACTTCAGCTTCTGCCCACAGGTCTTGAATTTTTATTACCATTAGTTTCAAATACATTCAGTTTCATTATAATTTCTTCTTTGATTTAAGTGTTGTTTAGAAGTATATTTAAAATTTTTGAAATGTATGGATTTCTTATTTTTATAACTTTTTAAAAAAATTATTGGATGATGGTCAGTGAAGGTGGTTATGTGTAATTGGTTTTCTGAGGTTTGCTGAGAGTTGCTTTATTGCCTAGCATATGATCAATATTTATAGTCAATGCTCACTATTAGTATAATTGTCTTATCCATGTTCAGTACTTTGAAGGCATGTTCTAGATGCATATAAGCTTGAAATTGGTATATCTTGCTGGAAAAATAATTCATTTTATTATTATTTATTAATCTCTTTATTACTAACTTCTTCATTAAGCAAGTATTTTATGAGCTTAGGCCATATGCCATGTATTGTTTTAGCTAGCTGGGATATATCGGGATGCTGATAATACTTATTGCCTGAATGTTCATTTAATCTACTATGAATACAAGTGTTCTTTCTGTTATTTTTTTTTCTGGCATGTCTTTTTTATTTAATAACCTCTTAAAATTTTTAATTTGACATAATTTCAGAAAATATTACAGTAGTATAAAGGTAAAGTATGCTTAACCCCAATTTTCTAATAATTTACTATATTCACTCTACCTTCTCTCCTTTGGTGTCTTTCTGTCTCTAGCTATCAGTTTATATACACTTTTTTGTCAACCATTCAAGAGTAAGTTGTAGACATGATGCCCCCTATCACTACATTCTTCAGAATGTATTTCCTAAAAACAAAGAATTCTCTAATATAATCCCAGTACCATTATCAAAATCGGGAAATTAACAGTGTTGTCCTATTTAATCTGTAAGTCCCATTCAGAATTGCTATTTGTCCCAATAATGCCCTTTATAACGAGAAAATCCAAGACCGTACTTTCCATTGACCGGTTGAACACATCTCCTTAGTCTTCTTCAATCTGGAAGAGTCGTCTAGTCTTTGCATTCATGACATTGACATTTGTGAGGACTCCTAGCCTGAGACTTTGTAAAACATCCCTTAGTTTGGGCTAGTTTGTTGGTGTTTCCTCATGATTAGACAGATTCAGCTCATGCCCTTTTGGCAAGACTGTCACAGAATTGATGCTGAGTTCTTCTCGGTGTGTGACATCAAATACTCTTTAATGTTCAACGTTTTTCTTACTAAAAATGCACAGCTTCTTTTTAAACTTGCAATCAGAGAATCAGTATTTAAACCAGCAAATTTAGTCTATTCCATTACTTCTGATTTATTGACATTCAGATTTATTACTTCACTGTTGTTTCATGCTTCATATTTGACTAGGTTTTTTGTGGGTTTTTTTTTTCTTGTGTCTTATTTTGAGTTGATAGAGTTTTCTCTATTCTTTTTTATTCACTTTAAATAGTTACTTTTATTATCTTAAAATACATATTTGATTAAACCAGAGTTAATACACATCTCTGCCCTCTTTTAAGATAAATACCTTGGAATCATTTAATTCAGAAACGCTGCCCTATTTTACGGGTTTATGTTGCCAAGTTATCTTGTTTTTTTCTGCTCCCCCCTAACCAGGTATTTTAATTGCTGACCTTTTGAATCAAGTGCTTATTTGGATTCACCTACCTGCTTGTTTGGGCCCATCCCTCTTTTCTATATCTCATTCTTTCTTTCATCCCAAAATATGTCATTTATAAAAAGTTCCATTAAGGTAACTTCGGTGATAGTAAATACTCTTTAGTTTTTGTTTATCAAAAATGTGCTTATTTAGCTTTTATTCAGCATAACTTATGATTTGACATGGCTGACAATTGTTCTCCCAGATGTTTGAAGATCACATTCCATTGTTTTTGTGCTTTGGTTATTGTCATTAAAATATCTGCTCTTTTGTTGTTGTTGTTCTTGCATTGGCGGGGAAGAATTCTTTTTTTTTTTTTTTTTTCCTGGTTACTTTTAAGATTATAATGCTGGGGATTTTGCTCAGTGGTTAGAATGCTTGCCTTGCAAGCACAAGGCCCTGCATTCAATCCCCAGCATCAAAAAAAAAAAAAAAAAAAGATTTCTTTTTGAAGTCTTTCAGTTCACCACAATGTTTTAGGTGTGGAATCATCATATTTCACCAATTTGAGACATACATTTTTCTATATTTCAACAACTCTGAAATCTGGATATGTCTGATAATCTATGACATCTTAAAATCACTGTTGGACAGGCTACAACAATTTCGTTGTCTAAATATGTGTAAACTTGATTATGTATTTTTATACTATTGTTATGTTGATCGTTGATACTACATGTTATGAGTTTAATCACATTTCAGAATGTACCTATAAGGAAAGATTACACCATGATTTGGCACTGAAATGAAACATTACTCTGTATACAAAAAAAGCATGGAGTAGCAAACATACATACATATAAATACATATAATACTGCTGAAACAAATATTTTTGATTGGGAGAATGACTACAATTCCACCTCTTCTTGCTAATTAACAGTGAAATATTTCATAAGAAAGATAACCGTGTATTGGTAGAGTTGTGTTGCATTGTATTACTGAGAAAGGCTCAGTGAGGTTGCCTGGCATGTGCCAAGCAATATAATTGAGGGCAGCAGAAATTAAATAATCCCTCTGGAATAGATGAAAGAAATTTCAAACAAAGAAGTTCATGTTGGTGGTTTCTTTGTCTTATGAAAATGTACAGAATGAATGTCAGCAGTTTGGAAGAAAATCCTGTAGATAATAATGTCACGCTTTTATGGTATACCACGTCATCAGTGTTCTTAATGGCTCGGAAACAATATTATTGAAAATCATAGACATTGTTAGTTGAAAAGTGATTCAGGAGCCAGGTGTAGTGGTGCATGCTCATCTGCAATCCCAGCACTCCAAAAGCTGAGGCAGGAGAATTGCCATGAGTTCAAGGTCAGCCTAAACTACATAGAGACCCTGTCTCAAAAAAAAGGAAAGTGATTCAGAAGTTTGAATTTAAATGTTAAGACTTTTGCTCCATACTTTATTGAAGTATCATTTAGATGCATTAAAATGTATAATCTTCATTCTTTTCTTGTCTTCCTTTGTTTTGTTTTGTTCTGTTTGTCAATAGTGAGCATTGAGTTCAGGGCCTCAAGGATGCTAGGCAAATGCTCTACCTCCCAGCTCCTCCAAACGTACAATTTTTTTGTGTGTGTGTGCTGGGGATCGAAAAATGTACAATCTTAATTGTGCAGTTCAATGATTACTTTCACATAACTACCATCCAAATCAAGATATTTAAAATATTTCTATCACCCAAAATTCCCTTGGGTCCCTTTCCAGTCAGTGCTTCCCCTGCCCCAGAGATATTCCAACTTATATTTGCATGAATTTATTTGGCTGCTTTGAACTTTATATCAAGCATATACAGTCATGTGCTACATAACAACAGGGATACATCCTGAGAAAGGCGTTCTTTTCTCATGTGTAGGCATCACACGGTGCACAAAGACCTAGATGCTATAGCCTACTACACACACCTAGACTGTCTGGTGTATACCATTGTCTGTGTGGTTAGTCTTTGGCTGAAACGTCATTATGTAGCACATGACTGTGTGTACAGGGTATGTACTGTTTTATCTATTCATATATTTTGATAGTCTCCCATTTCGTTGTGTGTAGTTTTAAAAAAAAGCTGAGTTATATTTCATTGTAGAAATATTGAAAACAACTTTTTCTATTTTCCGAGCATCTTGGTTATTTCTAAATTTTGGCTCTTACAAATAAAACTGCCCTGGATATCTTTCTAGTCTTTTGTTTTGGTAATGTAAACCCTCATTTCTCTTAGGTAAGTATATAAGAGTATCATCACTGGGCCCTAGGGTAAGCAGATGTGTAGATTTTCAGAAACAGTTTGAATTTATTAGATGCTAATTTTATGAGAAAATAAATTTATTAGAAGCAATTGGCACTGCCAACCTTTGTAATTTTGACACTTCTATGATTCTCATTATGGTTTGAATTTGCATGTCTTATGACTAATGAGATGCAACATCATTTCAAGCATCTTGTTCTTGTTCATGAAGTTTCAGCTCAAATTTATTGCCTATATTTTAAAAAATGTGTTATCTTTCATGATTCTAGATTCATATCTTTTGATCTGTATGTTGAGTATTCTTTTCTCCATGACTTGTCTTTTTATTTTTTTAAAAGTGTTTTTGATATGTACAGGCTTTAAATTTTTAATGAGGTACTTACTTATTTTCTTTCATCATTAGTGTCCTTGTGTCCTAAGAAATCTTTGTCTCTCTCAATGTCATGACTATATTCTACACCCTTCCATGGATCTTACAGTTTTATCTTCCCATTTGGTTTATGATCCACTTTTAATTAAGTCTTTGTATGCTATGAGTTATGAAGTCATGGTTGATTTTCTCATATAGGATTATCTGTTTTCTTGATCATCTTTTATTGAAAAGACATTGTTTTCCTCATTAAATCGAATTGGTATCTTTGTCAAAATCAAATGGATCCTTTTCTGGACCCTCCATTCTGCTCCTTCTTTTTGCCTACCTCTCTATTCCAGTTTTATTTCATATGGAGGTATTTTGGAAGTTTAATACACTTGTTTTGCATAGTTTTCTTTTAGTATCTATGAGCATGTTATTTGGCAAAAAATATGGTTAAATAAATCTAAAAGAGCTCTTTAAGTAATAATAAGATAAAAATTCTAAGTGATAGATTATTCTACTATAGGTCAATCATAAATTTATGTTCTCCAGGTGCTATGTAAAATAGTTGTAAAATGGTGTCTGAGATTTGACAAAATATGATAATTTTATTACGTATCTAATATTTGTGTGGCCTGAATCTACAGATTATATCTTTGATTAATTGTGGGAGCATTCTCCATCTATTTTTTCAAATATTAAGCCTTCTGTCTTCTTTTTCTACTAATTAAACACCGATTAGATGTATTATTGACCTTCTCATCTTCTTTGCTTCTTAATCTTTTATAATTTCCATCTTTCTAATTTCTGTTGCATTTTGTGCATTCCTGTTGCTTCTCTAATTCTGCCTTTGAATTTCCTTTCTTCTCAGCTTGTTTAGTATAATTTTCAATCTACCCACTGAGTTTTTCATAATGACCATACTTGTTTCTGGAAGTTCTGCATGGATTTTTTTTTTTTTTCACCAAATGTTCAGGTTCATTATTTATGGTGCCTTACTTTTCTCATACCTTGATTTCTTTCATTTCCCTAATAGTTTTAAAAATAGATGTTCCATTGTCTTTATTGAGTTATTTTACTTTCTAAATTTTGGCAGTTCATCCTGAAATTTGTACTAAATTTTATGGTAATTTTTTCTTCATGAATTTGTAATCTGGCATATTCAGAATGCTGCAAGGTTTGAGTTGAATTTGTGTCTTTTCAGATAGTTTCACTGGGAATCTTAGAGGTATGAATGCCAGGGACTGAGATTTTTTGTGAGAGGCTTTCTTAGATCATGCTTGTGATATAAATTTGAACTACAAATTCAAGTGAGGAAAGGCCTGTGATTATGAAATCGAGGCTTTTTATCAAATCTAGCTTGCCTTAATTATAAGGCCTAGAAATCTCTCTAGTTAGCATATCAGGACTTGCTTACTAGTCTGGTTTTTAGTTGCCCTTCAATTTTTCTTTGGGAGGATTGTAACTGCGTGTAGAAGAAAACTGGATCAGAAGAGTAGGATGCAGGCTTCGCTGATCCTGATTCTCATGTAATGGGTGGTAAAGAAGCACAGAAACAGATAAGCAGATCAGTGCTGTAGGGTAGCTGGCAGATAATGAAGTGTTTTCACTGGCATTTCAATGTATGAATAGAATTGTCAATGTGATGGCCAATGCCGCTTATTCCTCTTGTAATATGTGTTTGTGTAGCAAAACGATAAATGTTGCAAGTAGTTATTTTGGAATTAATTTAATAAGTTATTTTATGAAAGGGAGCACTTTTTTCTTTTCTTTTTTTTAAACTTGTTCAGTGATTTATTAATACTTCATTTGTGGTTCTAAAAATAATTACCCCAATGTATTTTTACTCTAACTTTTTTGGTAACAAGCATGAGAGTAACTGTGATTTTATAATAGTGGTTTTTGTCCTATTTGATGCATGCCCAAACCCCTGTGTCTTCACCCTGTTTCTCCCCTCTGTAGGAAGACATTCTAAAAATAGTTGGAGCAATAGATGTTGCACGCAGGGTCAGATTGCTGAATCATTTGGTTCTGCAGAGTTCGGGAATATGGAAAATATTCTGAGGGGAGTGGGCAAGCAAGTCCCTAGGATGACACATTCATTATTCTTCTGAAAAATAATTATAGCCTTCTTAACAGTCTTGTAGTAAATAATTTTAAGTGAGTGTTTTGAAAATATGTAAAATGGCTTTAAATCTTCAAAAATATTTTGAATGTGATTTTCAATATTTTATTTAATGAAAAATATGACATTGAGCAGATTTATAATAGCACAAATGGTTCCTTTAAGTACTCTTTATATTAAATATGTTATTTCATCTCTTTTTTCTCATTTTAGGTATGTTAGCATTCTGATTGTTCTGTAATACTTTCTCTATAAAATAGAGTATGCCCTAAAAGAAATTTGGGAGTGTTCATGCTTGACAGTAAAATGAATGCATTGACTTTTTCTAAAGAAAGATTTAGTTTTTTAACATGATTTCTAAACACCCATTCTCCTTTATCTATCATCTCAAAATAATTATATTTTTGGGATAAGCAGGCTGATGAATGTTTAGCCCCACCACCAGAATATCTAGTTGATAAAGCAAGCCTTGAAGCGTACTATCTTGACATAGTCTTGGCCATATTTTTGAGGCAAAGACAGGGTATTTATTTTTGAGATTTCTTAGGGTTCTAGTTTAGAGTGGGTCTTTCAATGTAGGGGCTTCATTAAAATTGATAACTGTATACTGTAATAGATTAGGATTGGTGAACAGACAAGGTGAGACTTTCAAGGTGAGTCTTGAACACAATACACTAATGTTTTCATGGGATTAATAACTATCTCATTTTTCCCACCAGTTGAGGGTTCTATTTAACTATTAACTATCATTAATTAATATCCAGACTCCCCAACAGTCCAACAAGATTCCTTTCTCATTGGGCACAGGTATCAGGTATCTGTGCTTCACTTACCCCCCGGGGATCCTCCTCCTCTGGCCTCTTGTCTGCCGTCTCTGATTGGGTCTGGGCGTGCTTAGGTTTGCCACACAGATGGCATCATGAGATTTCTCTTTGCTTCTCTTGATGGTGAATTCTTCTACCTGAATCTTACGTATTTTCCATCTATACCTTACTCTCTAATACTAAAGGAACTTTATTCTAGTAGTTTTTAGCATGTCTTTTTTTCTATAAGTAATTCATATATAGATAACTGATATTATTATACAATGTTTTCTTTTTATCTTCTTGTGTGTAATGGCAGAATTTCACACAAAGGTGTATCTCAGAATTGCTCAGAAAATTATTTTCTCAGTGAAATGAAATTTGAGAGTACAAAAATAATAGTGTGCAATTACTTTGCTTTTTAAAGTTCTGGAAAGGCTAAAAGTGGGCATAGGAATGTAGGTAATTGAATTCTGCAATTTGTTGTAAATATTTTTATAACTATCAGGTAATAATGATTAATGATTTTGAAAATTCGATAAAGACTTCTGATAAAATTTTGTTTCATAACTGAAGATAAACACAAAGCATTATGATATCAAATAAGCTTTAAAAACCACTTTTCTCACAAATGTAGCCTGATGTCATTTGAATTTATATTTTAATTGCAAAAAAATGATATCTTGAAAGCTGTTTTTAGTCTCTGAAGGGGTGTGCCAGAGATCAAAGCGGCAAAAGTAATTTTTTAAAAAGTTGCCTCGATTCAAAGGAGAGCCAGGTTACTGCCTCTCACTTTCTCTCAGCTGGGTGTCAGCAGCGAGGCCCAGAAACATGGGCAGATTTCAGGAGGAGTTTGGGAAAAGGGATCTCCCAGAGTCCAGAGAGGACTTTCCGTCTGGCTCTGATTCCGTGTTTACAGAGACCAGATAAGAAGGAGGCTAATGTTTCCTTTGGAAAATAGGGACCTGGACTAAAACGAGTCCTCCCATCTTTCCTCACTACTCCTCACCTTGGAGGATATCAGAGAAAGGGACTTCAAAGAGAAGATCCAAGAAGTTAGCCAACGTACCATCCATCACCTTCCGGCGGAATTTAGCTGCTATCCTATCAGAAGATCTTAAAAAGAAAAATATCTCATTTCTATGAACAGCTTTTTCAGGAGTGGCCCTAAGAATGATAATATCAAATGAATGCTGTACATAGCCAGCATTTTGGTCACAGGCAATTTAGGACATAAGCAGTTGAGAAGAAATTGGGAGAAGATTATTCAGGGGAGGTTGGAGACTTTCTTAAGCCTGCTTCATTTTTCCTGTGCTTTCTCAACAACTGAGAAGTGACTCTGCCATAACTCTATCTCGTTTATACTTTCTTTGTATAACAAGATTTTTTTCAAGAAACAAGTCCAGCATTTTAGGAAAAGCTAGGGTGAGGGTTATCTAATTTTAAAGCACTTATCTAATGTCTTACTGAAGGCTTGCAAATGGTAGTTTTAAAATGGGGGAAAACAGGTAGAAAAATGACTTATGGAGTAGTAAAACAAGCTTTGATTAGGTTTAAATATTAGTCAGGATAATTTGTAAAATGTATATATTTATATTTGTATTACTCTAGTTCAGAAGACTTGGAATTATTGTCAATGATATGCCCTTAAAAATGAAAACTATTTCCTGTGAGAAGTGACAGTGTGTAATATGTTAAGAATAGAGCCCTGGGATTCAGGATGACTGAATCTGTCCTGTCTGAGCCTCTAGGACAGTGTGTACCTCTGGGCTACCTCCCACCCCACCCTCATCCTGCCCCCAACAACCTCAGCGTTCATTGTGTCACAAATGAAAAATGTGGCTGTGATCTAGGTAGCTACTAAGTTTCCTTTTCCGATCCTGTTACTCCAGTACTGTTTTGCTTTTCAGAAGGTTTCTGGGTTTTTTTTTGTTTTTTTTTTCCCCCTCCTTCCTGCTTAATGACATTAGGTAGTTTTGTTTGCATTTATTTTGTAATTATTTTTAAATCGCTTGGGTCCCTATCAATATTTGCTAAGGGTAACTGTTTAAAAGTAGCATGCTTTCACCAAATGTTTGATCACACGTTGGAGCTTCTGGTCTGCGCTAAGGTGGGAGATTGCCCTCACGGTGCCCTTTAGTGACTCTTGCTGTGATCTGCTTTTAGTTTTATGGAGGAACTGTCAGTGTATTGGTTCATTTGTTCCTGAGCGGTAGACTTCCAAAGGTCTGAGGATAATAAGGTCAGCAGCTTTGAAATTCTTACTGTTGTTTGAGAAGCTAATGATATAAATTTAAACAGCAAAGCTTTTGAATGGCTTCCTTTTAAAAGTGACTTGTAACAAATGTTTGATCACACTGTGCTTGTGCTCCAGTAAATGCTGAAGTAGCACTTTGGCGTCTTTCCCAAAAGCATGCTTAAAGAGGCTAGCTGCAGCATCTCCCTTGTTCTCCTCTGTGCTCTCCACCTTGCAAGTGGTGCAGCTCGTTCTGCGGATGTACCGAAACCCTCCCATCTGTTCTGCAGTGGGGAAGAATGGAGTTCAGAGTCCAGTAGGAATCAACGATGTAGCTAGGTTGCAGGAAATAGAGATGACTATGTGTTTCAACAGCTGAGCAAGAAGGCATTCATAACAGGGTTTTCTTTTTCAACTGATCTTTTTTTTTTTTTTTTTTTTTTTTTTTTTTTTTTTTTTTTTTTTTTTTTTTTTTTTTTTGCTTTCTGTTTCCTTCTAGAGAGATGTGGATAATTTGCCCAGCCTCCAACGTCTGTTTCTCAGCTTCAACAATATATCTAGGTAAGGGGAAACTCCCAGCTTGTCATTATTAATAACTCGATCATGTGGACTCTAGTGCTTTGAGATTGTGAGTGGCTTAGAGAATTTTATTGACATGGAAGACTATAAATTTGAAAATGGTAGGGTAATTTCATGACAAACTTCTTTGTGGAAAGATGAAGCTCTTGTCTGTAGTAACACTTCTATTGTTAAAATTATGAAACTGGTACAGCATGTGCTTTTTACTTAGTTATACTTTTAGAGCTGCTCTTTTGTGAGACATTTGTACTTGGAAATTTCAGCATATATTTTTCTATCCTTTGTTTGACATTCACTGCCAGAGTTAGGTGAATTAGAATTTCTTTCATAAATTATCACCTAAACTTTGTATAGCTATTAAGCAGCTGTGATAAAGCGTACATTGATCAGTGAGCTGTGTGCTAACCAGGCCATAACCAGGCTTTTTAATTTAGTATCTCTACTTAGAGGTAGCACCTTTAATAGATGGCATATTAGAATATGTAAATGTATAAATTTTGTTTCCCAGATATATAAATCATATCATCATTTATGCTTGTGATGATGTCTTAATCAGTGTCAATGTGGCAGATTTCAGAACCGAAGCTGAGGCATACAATCAGACTTTTCAATGCAAAAGCCCCTACTCATTCCTTAACTCTTTCCTTCTTCTCCCTCTGCCTTCCTGTCCTGTCAGAGAGGCAGGATTTCTTTTCATTGGCTGCTTAGTTTGAACTAGGCTTGATGACCACTCTCAGTTCTTCAGCTTCCCTTGAGGCTGTTCTTTGAACCTGATTTTATAAGAGGTAAACATTGAGAAAGAAGTAATGTAGAGCCCATGTCTCTTGCTGAACTCTAGCCCTATGTGTCTGATTTTTAAAAACTAATATAGCTTTTGTGCATTTTTCTGCTCATATCCTTTTCTTTCTCTGTCATTCCTAAGTGTTCATCCCGTCTCCCTGTACTGTATCTCTAAAAAGTAGAAATTGTTACAAGATGGTGAGCTTTGCAGAGAGACATTCTTGCAAAGAAAATTCCTGTAATCTTTCTTTTTTTTCTCTTCTGTGGAAAAATATTAAAGTTTTATGATAGGCTTTTCATATTCATCTTAGTTTACATTGACTATAGTACTTTTCTAACTGCCTTTCTATCTTGTCAGAGAGGTTGGTATTGGAAGGAATACTCAGTTTCTTTAGGAAGTTTTAGCTGCAGACCGTTAACAACTTGTTAGAGAAGAGAAAATATTAGCTGCTTAAGGAGCTGCAGACCCTCAGATTTAAACCTGTGTTAGAACTCATCACTTTTTTTTAACTTCCTGTCCTGTTTATGGGAGGGGAATTTAAAGAGATATAAGCATAGGCATGTGGAGGTTATGACGCTCTCAGGTCCCCAGGATACCTGAACTTCTGCACTTCAAACTTTATGCAGAACTTTCTTCAAAATCTGTGAGTTTCATCCACTCTGCAAAATAAAAATAAAATTAATGGGAGTCTGGGGTATAGCTTATTTGTGGAGTACTTGCCTAATACTCATGAGCCTCTGGGTTTGATCCCTAGCACCACGAAACAAACAAAAATTTAAAAAATCTTTTTTGGACTTGGTAATGCACACTTATAATTCCAGCTCCTCAGCAGGCTGAGGCAGGAGGATTATGAGTTTGAGGCCAACCTGGGAATACAGCAAAACCCCCATCTCAGAAAAAATGAAATGGAAAAAGTTAATAGGATTAATATTCATAGCTATCTTTTTAAAAAGCATGACTTCTCAAGAAATTGAGGCAGAAATGCATCAACAATTTCAAGATTTTCATTCTCATACTGGGTACTTTCTGTGTCTTTGCATAGACTTAACCTTATAACTCTTCTAGTGTTTCCAGCTGATCTGCTGTTGAAGCAAATGAATTTTCTGCTCTGTTCATGTTGACCCTTGTGGCCCAGCAGGTGACACAGTGAAGGAAAAGTCTGAGGGAGAAGGAAATCAGGGAGGGGGGCAGAGAGTAGGGTTAGGTGGGAGAGAACAAGCAAGTTTTGAAAACATTTCTATGAACTTTACCCAAGATACAAATATCTCAGGCACCTGGGCCAGATGATAACTTGGAGTGATAATTAGGGTATGTTTTCAGGGCCCCATTGCTCTACTGTGTTCTGTCTTGATAGAGTTGCCAGGTTTTGAGTTCAGTGGCCCAGGAGTACCAGAGGTCAAGAAGAATAAAAACAACAGTGTAAAGCCAAAAGTTAGTACCTTTTGGAACTCTCAGCTAGCATCCAGCAAGTAAAATATCCAACTATATAACCATTTGGATGGGAGAGAGAGAAAAATATATTGACTGTTTTATTGGAGGACTTACTAGGTTTTTACCAGGTGGTCTGTTTGTATCAACTATTTGGTTCCGAGGAGAAATATGTAAGTTTCCAAATGTGATGGCTGGCTGTGGGATTCAGAAAGTTCCAACGGGGGATGAATGGTACCTACCCTGAAAGGTGAGTTCACTGTGAGTGTGATGGACAGATCCCCTTTTTGTATGCTTGCCAACAGATAGGAGAACAGTACACTTAGTTCTATCAGTGTCATAGTTACTTTTCTCATTGCCGAGACAAAATACGCAACACCAAAAGTTGAACGAGGAAAGGTTTATTTCAGCTCACAGTTTGTAGAGGTTTCAGTTTATAATTGACTGGCTCCAAGGAACGTGGCATGGCAGAGAGGCATCACAGAGGAGAAACAGTCCATGGCAAGCAGGCAGGAGACAGCAATGCAGCAAGCGGCAGTGGCAGTAGCAAGCCTGCTTCCCTTTCTCCCTTTTACATTCCATCTAGGCTGTAAGCCTGTTGGTTGATGCCACCCACACCCAGGGTGGGGCTTCCATTATCCACACCTTTAATCTCAGTGTCACAACCTTAATTCAAGTTCACACACCCTAATCTAGCTAACTTCAAAACTCCCCACCTATGACCACATGAGACTTTGGGAGGGTGTCTTGGTACAAGCCATAATATAATGGCAAGGATGCAAGACATATTTGAAGAATGCATGACATGCCCCACACTACGTATCTCAGTAGAACCAGTGTTTCTGGTTAAATGTTTCTCAGAACATTCATAGTCTAATGAGAAAGAGACACACATAGCTAAATATATTACACAATGTTAGACTTAGTTATGGTGATAGGGAGAGGTAATTGGAGAGCAGTAGAGAATGCAAGTCAGCTTGGGGGAGGAAAGTCAAGGAAGATTTTCCAGGAGGAGATGGTATTTGGGTGAGCTATAAGTGAAGACCGTTTCATATAGAAAAGTGAAGGGTACTTAACATACTCCAGGTGGGGCACAATCTGGGCAAAGCTGACACCGAGGGCTCATGGTGCTAGGTCTACCCTTTGGGAACCTGCAGTGAAACCCCAGCCTGTCCCTCTCCCAACCTGCACACTAATCCTGGGTCCTCCTTAGCCCATACATTGATGGAGGGTGGGCACTGCTAAAGTCCATTTCCTGATGACCACTTGGAGAGAAATATTCTGTGGTTAATCGGGAGGGTCAGTGTCTCAGTTACTTTTCTTATTGTTGAGACAAAATACCCTATACCCAAAGTTAAGGGAAGAAAGGTTTATTTAGCTCACAGCTGGTTCCAAAGCAGGCTGGCCTGGCAGACAGGCAGAAGGCAGCAAGGTAAGCAAGAGCCCTTAGCAGCCTCTTTCTGCCCCTTATATCTTATCCAGGGTACCATCCTTAGGGTGTGTAGCACTCCAACCCTTAATCCTAGTGCTCTTAATCATAGCATCACATCCTTGATCTGAACAGAACTATGCCAGACTAATCAGTGGACTAACTTAGTAATCACACACTCTATATCCAGCCTTCTTTGAAAACACCCCACCTATGACTCAATGAGGCTTTGGGAGGACATCTAAGCACAAACCATAACAGTCAGTTATGTCTGATTTATTGTTCAGATATGATCATTCCATTGTTTACCTTTTCAGTGGTGCTGGCTGGTTGTTTCGCTTTGTTTTTCCTGACTTGCATTATCTTAATTTTCTGAACAGTCTGTTATAGTTTACTCACATTTTTTTAGTGAGATAACATTTTTTTGGATGTCCAGAATTTACCTTTCTTCCTTGGAGTTAGTACCTGTATTTGTTATTTAAATTTGTACCTTTATTTCTATGATATTTTGGCTGGCAGTTCATATTTATAAGTTAGGGCCGACCAGATAGATTTATTTCCTCAACATAAATTAACAAGTCATTATGAATGGCAATTATGAGTACTCTACTGGATCTCTGCGTGCAGAGGTTGTAGGGAATGGGGGAAGGATAGCCACCCAGTAGTCAGGTTTCCTTTGGGCTGTGCACACTTGGGAAGACTTGCTTTGTGGGAGTTGGGGCTCCTCGCTCATCTTGGCCACCAAAACTTACCTGGAGTACTGTCCTTCTCTTCTCTCATCAGTTTCAACCTGGGGCTAGTTCAGGAGTCAGCCAGTCTGAAAATGAAAGGCAGAAAATTATTACCAAGCCCTTCAATACGTGTCTAGGGAACCAACCTACATCCATCCCAACACCTGCTACTGCCTCTGATCCAGGGACTATTCTAAAGCTCTGCTTGTGACACTTAGTATAATGCTCTCATCCATTACAGGTGCTTCAGCAGGTGGATCTATACTGATTCCGTTGCTTTGTATCTTCTAGAACTTCTTTATTGTTCTAGTTTAGCAACAGAACTCCTTCTGGGTTTCCAGTACTGCTATGAATATTTGTGTACTTTTTTGTTCAGTCATCCCAAAGAAGATTTGAAAGTGGGCAAGGTAAGAGTATGTACGCAGGGAACTATCTTTCCCTTAGGTGTTTTCCTCAAATGGCTACACATAAAGATACCCTGGGAAGCCTTAAAAATGCATAGTCCTTGGTTCTTTGCCAGATGTTCTGATCCAGTAGGTTTGCAGTGGAGACAGGGATTCATATTTATTAAAATTTCTCAGAGGGTTCTAATGTATATCTCAGTGCTAGATTTGGGAACTACTAGTTATGTGGCCTCAAAATGAGACTGTTAACTTAGAGATCTCCGGGTTTTTGGTTGTTTGTTTGTTTTTGGTGCTGGGGATCGAACTCAGGGCTTTGTGCCTGGGAGGCAAATACTCTAACCACTAAACTAAATCCTCAGCCCAAGATCTTCATCCTATGTAAAATTCCCCCTATTCCTTTACATGGAAAAACTTTTTAAACAAAAATATTTGTTAGGGATAAATGCTTGCTACCTTCAAGAGGAGGCACTTTATGTTCTGTCACCAAAACTGAGGTTCATTTCTAGTGAGACAGTTGCAGAATTCTACTATTTACTATAAGATTAAGCTACAATTGATTCCTCTTCATTTTCTTTCATTCTCCAATGTGGAAAGTGTTTTTTACAGGTTTGTTTTGTTTTTTAAAGAAAAGAAAGAAAGAGCTCATAATTCTAGTGCCCTGATTGCCTGGAAGGAAATGGTTGCTTTCGTTTATAGAACAGAGGGGAAGTTGCCATCAACGGGAAAGGAATCAAGAACTAATCAAGCTGACGTATCAGTTTAGGACTCTTGTCTCATGTGTTCTTTTTCTTTTTTTAGTTGCAGTAAACACATAATGTTAAATTATTATCTTAACTATTTTTAAAGTGTATAGGTCAGTACTGTTAGGTCCATTCACATTGTTCTGCAACCAGTCTCCAGAATCTTTTTCATTTTGCAAAACTGAAACCCCAACCATAAAACAGCAGGTCACCACTGCCCACTCCCTGTGGCCCCTGGCAACCACCTTCTGTCTGTTTCTATGAATTTGGTTGCTCTAGATACCTCGTGAGAGTGGAATCCTACAGTATTTGTCTTTCTGTGCCTGGCGTATTTCACTCCGCATAATGTAATCAAGGTCCATCTGTGTTGTAGCACATGTCAGAATTTCCTTCCTTTTTAAGGCTGAATATTCAAGTTATTCCTGAGATAGTATAAAATAGACTGAAAGAGGAAGCTTAAGAAAGAGCCATGCCTGCATTTCCATTCTCATTGCCTTTCTGTAGTACCCTAGACTCCTGTCCCAGTGAACCCTCCTAATTTTATTCTTACTCATTCTTACTATTTACCTTGGTCTTTGGCGGTAGCATTTTCCCACCCTTTCGCTGGCTGAGGAATCCTGATCATTTTTCAGAACTCAGATTAAATGACATCAAGGGTTCTCAGACCTTAACGTGCATAAGAATCATCTGCTAAAGCACACCTTCCTGGGACCTACTTCCCACGCATTCTAATTCAGTAGTATTAGATCCAGCTCGGAAATTTGGTAAATAATACAGCTGACCTAAAAATATCACTGGTCTGTGTTTCCCAAACTTTAGGTCAAACACCTAAAGAAACCCTAAAATCAACTTAGTAGTTTGAGACCAGGAAAATAATGGTAAAATAGAAAGTATCAGAGTTTGTAGTACATCGTAAGGGTAAATATTGTTTCATTAAATTTTTCTACTTTGAATTATATGTGAGTGCTTTCTGTATATGAGTTTGTGTGCCTATTATTTTGCTATACAAATGTATGTACTGGCTTCCAATGCACATATATTTCTTACTGCGAGTTAGGTTTTTGAAGTTTGAAAAATACTGTGGGGGTCTTGCAACATGGTTTTGTAGGTTACCGTAATTTCACTATTATTTCAGTGTTCATAGTTTATTGTACTTTCATTTTATATTGTCTCCTTACTAGATTGTAAACTTGATAAAGGCAGAGGAATATGTCTATACTGCTCACTGCATCCTTCCAGTGTCTAACATACATATACTCTGAGTGAAAATATTACTAGTGTTCTAAGAAATTTACAAGAAGAATTTAATCCCTCAAACACAGAGAGATTTTCCTCTGCATCCTGAACCCTCGTTTTGTTGGATCCTCTTTCATGACATTGCAAGGTCATTTGGATTGTTCAGTGCCTGGACCTGTGAGGTTTAAGGCTATAAACAATCCAAGTTCTCTTGGCTGTATTTCAGGCTTCCAGCTCAACTTATTGATTTGTCACTAAAGATCTTGCCCAGAACGTCTACATATGAGAAAAACCTATAGAAGCTACACCTTTCAGTTATGCAGTGGGGTGTATCACAGCTAGGGTAGTGGGCTTGGTCTGCCCTGGGTACAGGCAAGAAGGAGCTGCAGGAACTGTAGGACATTCGTAAGCAAAAATGAAACCAACGAAATAATGTTTATTATGTGCACACTGGAGTGTCCAAACCGTGTTAGTGAGGAGCCACTCCTTCAGGTGGCCCCTCACAGCTCCTTCCTTCCCTTAGTAAGACAGGGCTATTTGGACTCACCTTGCTTTTTACGATGTCAGTGGAGTTTCTAAGGTAAGTTTCCCTTTCGGTTTTTGAAGATGCAGTACTGCTGCCAAATCTCTAATGACTTATGTTAGTAATTACAGTTTAACTAAAAGTCACTGAACCACAAGCTTTGGGGTGTGGCTTTTGGCTTTTCCTTTGTTACCATTCTCCAGGGCAAGATTATCTTCCAGGATCTTTTTGACATTTTACTGAAGTTGGTTCATTATTTTGCCTTTATCAGCAAGTCATTTTTCTTAGATTTTTCTCAAGCTACACTTCAACTTGTCAAATTATTCTGTATGACTTATATATCCAGAAAAGATCCAGTTTCCATTTAGGAAACTCAGAGAACCTCAGACTGCCCTGCAGTTGTCTCCTTTAGTACTTGTTGGTATTTTAATAGGAAATTGTTTCATTACCTTTGAGATGTATTCTTGGTATGAGATCAGGTTGATCCCTAAAGTGTACCTAGAGTTGAGATAGAAGGCTTCACTCTTCCAGGACTGGAAGCATCGCTTATCCCGTTTTGGCTTAAAAGAAATTCATTTTCCTGTGGATGCTCCTTGAGACCATGGTGCTAAGTGAAATAAATCAGACACATAAGCTTAAATATCACATGGTTTCTCTTACATGAGAAACTCAAAATATAAAGAGCAAAATAAAAGACAGAGAACAGAAAAGGGGGAGATAGATCTTTTGCAAAGAAGCAGAGGACCAAGAGATGGAGAGAAAGAGATGAAAAAAAGTTGTGTTATGTACATGTATCAGTTTCCCATGAGGAATGAAATCATTATGTACAGATTTTTTAAATCTCAAAAATTCATTTTCCTTAGTTTCTAGTATCTGACATCCTGTTAAAATGCCTTCAGTTTTTCTTTGCAACTCAAATTAACAGATGCTGTAACCAAAACTATGTACATCTTCTTACTAACAGTAGAAGAAATCAACTATCAGAGAAAACCAACTATCGACGGGACTTTTCTGTCTAAGAAAAATTTTAATTTTGAGAAATGACTGCACACTTGTAGCAGAAATTTCATCATCAGCACCCGTTTATCTACTTACTCTTCTCAAGGTGTTTGCCTAGTGGTTGACAGATGATTCACCTTCAGACAACATTTAATTGCATTTTTCCAAATGTGATGGACATTACCTGCAGACAACCCATAAAAATAAGTTTAAAAAGAGGGGCATTTCTTTCTCATCCTTTGCTGTTCTACTTTTTTCCTGTGAACAAAATCCCCTGAGTATGCATGGGCAGGGCTGCTGGTAGAGCCCAGCTCCACCTTTGCATTCCTTTAGACCGAGAGTAGGTGAAAAAATGTATCCACAACTAATAATAGATTTATTCTGCCACTTCAGAAAAATAAACTTTGAATAAGATACATTTGTTTTTATCATTCTTAGGGTTGACACAGTTATTCAAGCACAATTTATTTTATTTAAAACGTAGAACTTTTCCTAAAATGATTTTATATAACCTCTATTGTATATCTTATTTCAGTATTACTTTCTGACAGTATTGCTTTTCCTTTTAAAGATCAAAAGTAGAAATTATTCTAAAATATCACAAAATTTGGAAATGTTTGAACCAACTTCATTCCTTCGTTGTTTTTAGGATATTCATTTTTTAAAAAAATGATTATATTCTGGCTATAGTACTTTTTTTTATTTTAAACCAAGAACATGTATTGGTACATTCTACATACAATGGTCACATTCATTACAATTATTCTGTACCTATACATGATGCATCTTGGTTCTCCCCCCTCTCCCCTGCCCCTCCCCTCTGCTCCCTCCCTCCCTATTTACAGCAGGTTCATTCATCATTTTCCATATTTTCCCTTTCCCCTCTCTTTCTCCTGTTGCCTTTCTGCTTTTCCCCTTCTTTCTTTCTAGTACTCCTCTCCTCTGCACACCATCATCCTTTTATATAATATCTATTACATCTCTTTGTCCTTATTTACAGTTATGGTTTCTCATATCAGAGAAACAATTCGATGTGTGCTCATGAGTGTCTGATTTATTTCACTTAAGAGTATGTTCTCAAGAAACATCCATTTGTATATGAATGACTCTAGTTTATCCTTTTTTATGGCAGTGTAGTACTCCATTATGTAGAAAAACCACATTTTCTT
>PVJO010016474.1:0-41809 GCA_004026905.1 Hystrix cristata
AACCTCCAGTTGTAGTTTTTTGAGGAATCTCCATATTGATTTCCACAGTGGCTGGACCAGTCTACAATCCCACCAGCAGTGGAGGAGTGTTCCTTTTTCCCCACAGCCCCGCCAACATTTGTTATTGGATGATTTTTCCATATATGCGGTTCTTTCTGGAGTGAGGTGGAATCTTAACGTTGTTTTGATTTGCATCTCTTGAATGACCAATGATATTGAACAGTTTTTCATATATTTACTTGCTATTTTTATTTCTTTGTCTGAGGAATGTTTATTCATTTCAGATGCCCAGTTTTGGATCAGGTTTTTAAATTCGGGGGTTTGATTTTTTTGAGTTCTTTATATGTTCTAGATGTTAGACCTTTGTCTGAGGAGCAGCTGGCAAAAATTTTTTCCCAATCTGTGGGGTTTCACCCTGCTCTATTGGTGATTTCTTTTGCTGTGGAAAAGCCTTTTAATAGGATGTGGTCACAAGCACTGATTCTTTGTATTGTTTTCCTTGCAGACTGGGTTCTGTTCATAAATTTTTTTCCTATGCCTGTCTTCAAGAGTTCTTCCTATTCTATCTTCCAGTAGATTTAGTGTTTCTGTTTTAATGTTTAGATCTTTGATCCACTTTGATTTTAGCATAGCACATGGTGAGAGACATGTATCTAGTTTTAGTTTCTGGCATGTGGCAAGCCAATTTTCCCAGCACCATGCATTAAAGAGGCTATCTTTCTTCCAGTGAGGGTGTTTGGCTCCTTTGTTGAAAATGAGGTATTTGAGTGTGTTTGGAGTTGTTTCTGCATCTTCTAGCCTGTTCCATTGGTCCTCAGGTCTGTCTTCGTACCAATACCATGCTGTTTTTTTCATGGTAACTTTATAGTATAATTTCAAGTCAGGGATTGTGATGCCCCCTGCCTTATTCCTGTTGCCCAGGATTGTTTTTGCTATTCTTGGTCTCTTCTGGCTCCAGATGAATTTCATGATTGTTTTCTCTCATTCTCTGAAGTATGTTATTGGTATTTTGATTGGAATTGCATTAAATCTGTATAGTTATTTAGGAAGTATGGCCATTTTCACTACATTGGTTCTTCCTACCCAAGAACACGAGATATCTTGCCATTGTCTGATAGCCCTTTCAATTTTCCTTTTATAGAGTACTGTAGTTTTCAATGAAAAGATCTCTTACTTGCTTTGTTAGGTAGATTCCTAAGTATTTCATTTTTTTAGATGTGATTGTGAAAGGTATATTTACACTTATTTCTTTCTCAGTGAGTTTGTTATTGGTATATAGGAATGCTATTGACTTTTGGGTGTTGACTTTGTATCCAGTTATGCAACTGAATTTAATTATTAAATCTAAAAGTTTTTTGGTGGAATTTTTGGGGGTCTTCTATGTGAAGTATCATGTCATCTGCAAATAATGATAGTTTAACTTCTTCCTTTCCTATCTTTATTCCTTTTATTTCTTTCTCTTGCCTAATTGCTTTGGCTAATGTTTCTAGAACTATATTAAATAATAGTGGTAATAGTGGCCAACCTTGTCTTGTTCCAGATTTTAGTGTGAAAGCTTCCAGTTTCTGACCATTTAATGTGATATTGGCCATTGGTTTGTCATAGATGGCTTTTATCAGATTTAAATATAGACTATCTATTCCTAATTTCTGTAGAGTTTTTATCATGAATGGGTGTTGGATTTTGTCGAATGCTTTTTCTGCATCTATTGAGATGATCATGTGATTTTTGTCTTTGATTCTGTTGATATGACGTATTACATGTATTGATTTGTGAATGTTGAACCATCCCTGCATCCCTGAGATGAATCCTACTTGGTCATAATGTATGATCTTGATAATTCATTGCATTCTGTTCACCAGTATCTTATTGAGAATTTTTGCATCTATATTCATTAGGGAAATTGGCCTGTAGTTCTCTTTTTCAGTTGGATCTTTTTCTGGTTTTAGTATCAGGTTAATACTTGCTTCCAGGAATGATTTTGGAAGTACTGCTTCCTTTTCAATTTCATTAAAGAGTTTGAGGAATAGTGGTATTAGATTATCTCTGAATTTCTTGTAGAATTCAGCTGTGAAACCGTCAGGACCTGGGCTTTTCTTTGTTGGTAGATTTTTAATTACCTCTTCGATTTCAATGGCTGATATTGGGTTATTTAGAATATTTATCTCTTCTTGATTCAGTTTTGGTAGTTCATATGTTTCTTAGAATCTGTCCATTTCTTCAGTGTTTTCCATCTTGTTCGAGTATAGGTTCTTGTTCGAGTATAGGTGCTGATGATCCTTTGGACTTCCATAGGGTCAGTTGTGACTTCACACCTTTCCTTTTTTATTGCATAGATTTGGGTTTTTTATTATCTTTTTTCGAGAAGATTGGCTAAGGGTTTGTCTATTTTATTTAATCTTTTAAAGAACCAACTCTTTCATTCATTGATTCTTTGTACTGTTTTCTCAGTCTTTATTGCATTAATTTCGGCTCTGATCTTAATAATTTCCTCTCTTGTACAAGCTTTGGGTTTGATTTGTTCTTCTTTTTCTAGATGTTAGAGGTTCAATATTCAGTTGTTTATTTGAGCTCATTCTGTCTTCCTGATGTGGGAGTTCAATGCAATGAATTTCCCTTGTAACACTGCTTTCATTGTATCCCATAGGTTCCAGTTTGTTGTATTGGCATTATCATTTAACTCTAAAACGTGCTTAATTTCTTCTGTGACCCAGCTGCTGTTCAGAAGGACGTTATTTAGTTTCCATGTGTTTATGTGGTTTTTTTTGGTTTCTGTTACCATTGAATTCCAGTTTTATTGCATTATGGTCTGATAGTATGCATGGTATAATTTCAGTTCCCTTACATTTACTTAAACATGCTTTATGAGCTAGTATGTGGTCTGTTTTGGAGAACATCCCATGTGCAGCTCAGAAGAATGTGTATTCTGCTGTTGTGGGGTGGAACACTCTGTAGACATCTGCTAAGTCCATTTGTTCGCAGATTTGATTCAGTTCTGTTATTTCTTTGTTGATTTTTTTGTCTAGTTGATCTGTCTATTTGTAACAGTGGGGTATTGAACTCTCCCATTATAATTGTGTTAGTGTTTATTTGATCTTTCATGTTCCTTAATATTTGTTTTACGTAGTTAGGTGCACCAATATTTGGTGCATAAATATTAATGATTACTATTTCTTCCTCTTGAAGTTTTCCCTTGAGAAGTATGTAGTGACCTTCTTTGTCCCTCTTGATCAGTCTTGGTTTGAAGTTCAGTTCGTCTCAGATTAGGGTAGCTACCCATGCTTTTTTTCTGGGTCCTTGTTGCATGAAATACTGTTTTCCATCCTTTGATTTTCAGTCTGTGGATTTCCTTTTGAGTTAAATGTGTTTCTTGTATGCGGCATATTGATGGATCTTGTTTCTTGATCCATTGTGGCAGTCTGTTTCTTTTGGTTGGTATGTTGAGACCATTTACATTGATGGTTACAGCTGTTATATATTGACTTATCATGTCATAGATCTTTTCTGTGGTTGGTTCTGTGTTTCACCTTATTTTAACTGTTTGTCTTGCCTGGTGGATTCTTTTTATTGGTGTCCTTGTAATTATAGTTTCCTTTTTTCTTTTCTAGGATATCCTTCAAAATATTTTGTAGAGGTGATTTGGAGGTCATGAATTTCTTCAGTTGTTTTTTGTCATGGAATTATCTTATTTCATTGTTGAATTTGAAAGATAATTTCCTGGGTACATCAGTCTGGGTTGGAGATTGTTTTCTTTTAAGGCTTGAAATATTTTGCTCCAGGCTTTCCTTGATTTAAGGGGTTGTGCTGAGAAGTCTGCTGTGATTCCGATGGGTTTACCTTGATAGATGATTTTTTTTTTCTCTAACAATTTTCAGTATTCTGTTGTTTTGTTGAATTTCTGGAATCTCAATTATTATATGTTTTGGTGTAGATTTATTTTGGTCATGGGTAATTGGGATTGTATATGCCTCACTTATCTGTATGTCAAGTTCTCCTCGCATGCTTGGGAAGTTTTCTGTCATTACTTCTGTAAAGAATCTTTTTATGTCCTTTGCACTGTCTCCTTCTTTTTCATTCACTCCAATCCATCTTATGTTGTTCTTCTTTACATCATCTTGCAGTTGTTGTATTGGTTTTTCATAGTCTCTAGCTACTTTTAAGAAATTTTCCTTGTTGTGGTCATGAGCTGCAGTCCTGTCTTCTAGTTCTGAGATTCTGTCTTCTCTTTCATTTAATCTACTGTGCATACTTTCAAGGCAGTTTTTGATGTCTTCGATATCTGTTTGGATCTGTTTCATGGGTTCCACTTCTTTCCTGAGTTGAGTGGTCAAGTTTTCCATTGTTTTTCTAAGCTCCTCTGTTTTTTTTTTTTTTTTTTATCTGTGTCTACTCTAAACTCACTAAGCAGGTCTTTCATTATGATCATCATCTCTTTCTTAACTTGGCCAATTATTTCTAATCTGATGTTCTCTATAGCCTCATCCATCTGTTTTTTTTAAACTTCTGCTGCTATCATTTCTGAAAGTTTGGTTGAGTGTTTTTCAATTTCCTTTATTTCTTTGTCCTCTGGATTTGTTCTGGGTAGGCTGGGGTCTGCGGTTGTATCTTACTTCTGGATCTTGTCATTTTCTTTGGGTCTATAAGTATTTCCCCCCTTTTGATTTGTTTTTGGGAGGTTACTTGAAGACAAATGTCAATGTTTTCCAAGGAGAAGCCTGTTCCTTCAGTGTCTTCTATGTGGTTGTTGGATTTTATGTCTGTTTCAAAACCTTGGACTATGTTAATGATTATTACCCCAGTATTGCCATATGAGAAAGTGCAATTGATTATAACCTGTATAACACCCTTGTTGCACTATTACATTAGCAATAGCAATAGCATTAATTACGTTTATGAAATTGACTGACTGTGGTAACTATTAACTTTGTGTTTTTAACCATAGGAGTAAGGTCAAAACAGTTATTAAGCAGAATCCAATATAAACCAGGAATTTGTATGTAGTGGGTTTCCTGTTAGTAAAGTGGTTTTTACCTTGTATGTAGGAGGGATTATGAGGGCTAGGGAAAGTTAGCAAGGTCAATGGAGAGAGTTCTAGTTGATGCAAGGCTTAAGGATAAAAGGATGTTACTTATACTTTGAGAAACTTGTGTAGATAGTATAGGAAGAGTGAAGGGTGGGAGTACTGGGTCAAACCATATAGAATCTAGACAATATTCACTCATATGAAAAATGAAAGAGAGAAAATGAAAAGAAGAAAGAAAAATCAGAGCAGTTGGTTGAGGAAGGTGAGGGAGAGAAAAGGGAATAGAGAGAAGGAAAGATAGTAGCAAGACAGGAGTCAATAAATGTAAAAACCTAAACAACAGCAACAAGAAAGAATAGGTAGAAAAGAGAACATGTCAGACAGGTAACTAAATGAATAATAGAAAGAATAAAGAAAAGAAGAAACAAAACAAAAATATATATATATTGTTATATATACATATGTATAGTGTGATTTCTCTGATGTCCACCATTTCGTGGGGGTGCACAGGCCAAATCCTGATTCTGTCTTTGTTAGCCCTACTGAGTCTGCAGTGATTAGTGCTGTGTACTATGCTGATCTTGACCTCCAGGAGTGGAATCTGGGGCAGCATTTTTAACCTGCAGCTTTCTAGGAGATCCTTGTTAGCTTGACCGTGTCTCTTTCCCCTTTATGACTCTAAAACTTTCCTCAGTGGTGTGGGTATTGTTAGCTCTACTAGGTAGTGTTAGCTTGGACCAGAAAAGAAGAAAAGAAGAAGAAAAAAAAAAAGAGAGAAAGAAAGGTTACTTGAGTTTCACCCTGCTGGTGTGTGGGCAGAGCTGGCCCATACCCGCGGTGCTGGAGTATGCAGAACCATGGCTCAAACCTCCAAGTCCATGGGGTTGATCTCTGGGTGGCCTCTGGAGGGGGTGGAGCTGGCCCCACCACTTGTCTATCTTGAATTTAATTAGGAAGCCTCCATTTGGTAGTTTCACCACTAATAACCATGATGGCTTCCTTTGGTTTAAAATCCTTTTTTTTTTTTTTAAATTTTATTTTAATGGTACATTTTAGATACACATAGTGATAATGTTTATCATAGGGGGATTTGTACCTGTACATGATACATCTTGCTGCTTCTTTTTTTTCCCGTTGCCCTCTCCCCTCATTTACAAAAGCTCTGTTTCCATTTTTTTCCTTCTATCCCTTCTTTCTCTTGTCCCTCCATTCTTTTCCTCCTTCCTCTCCCTTGTTCCCCTTCCCACCTGGACAATTTCTTCCCTTTCCCAATATAATACATTTTAGTCTTTATTTACCACCCCCCCCCTTTTTTTGGCTTCTTTTTGTTTAGTTTTTGAGACAGGGTCTCACTGTGTAGTTCGGGCTGGCCTCAAACTTGCAGCTTCCTGACTCAGCCTCCTGAGTGCTAGGATTTCAGCTGCACCCCACCATGCCTGGCCAGTTTAAGATTTTACACATCTGCAGTTTTACAGATGGCAAATGGCAGTTGTGAGAGATGAGATGACTTTGAGTACTACCGCAAGGCTAGAGACTACCAAGCTTGGAGTCAGAACCTAGATTAAAAAATCTCTGGGCAACTTAGTGAGATCTTGTCTCAAAAAACGTCTGGGGTGTGGCTCTGTACAAAGGTCCTGGGTTCAATCCCCAGCACCGCCCAAAGAAAAACAAAAACCAAACCAAACCTAGTGATCTTGCTTATCACCTCATGGGGCTCCACAACACTCCTTTAGTGTAGCGTGGTGTGTTAGGGGAACTTGAGACTCAGTGGAGGAAGGTGACTCTGAGCTGGTTTAAGGGACAAAGCCAGGTCACCTGGCTCATGCGTGGAATAGACTTTTGGGCAGCCTTGGGTTTGGGGAGCGTCCTCGTCTGTGACTGTAAAGTTGTTTCTGGAAAGCAGACATACAGAGCAAGTGTTCCTCTTAGTTATTTTTTTTTATTGTAATTTTTCTTTTTCTCTTGAAAATGTTTGAATAGCACCTGGACTTGTGTATGACATTGAAGTGTTTTCCGTCAGTCCAACCAGCGTGGTCCTAAGCTGGAAAAATAGAACCCAAGCTGCTTCTGAGTTCTGGTACAGGATAGCAGATGAGACAGGCCGCCCCTGGGCTATTACTAAGCAAACATGGTACAACGTTACGGGCTTACATCCGGCAACTTCGTACACATTCTCCATATCTCCAGGAAGGGACAACGAGACCTGGGAAATGTCCACTTCCAAAAATGTCACCACAGGTAAGATGATTGGCTCGCAGTTGTGTTCACAAATCCTTCCTTATTATCACGTGGCCTAGAAGCTTGTCCGTCTGGTTGCCTGTTGGAAGGAAGTTGGTTTTCATATGCTAGAAGGGGAGGGAAGGTACCGTGCATGTACAGCTCAGGAGTTTGGGAGGCCAGATTCCTCAATATTTTTGGTTTTTGAAGCAGGGTCTTGCTATGTAGTTCAGGCTGGCCTTGACCTCACTGTGTAGCCCAGTTTGGCCTCGAACTCACAGCAATCCTCCTGCCTCAGCCTCCCAAATGCTGAGATTCCAGGTGTGAGCCACTACACCCAGCTGGAAGTTTTACCTATTTCTACCTCTTTTAAAATATTTGTTTTCAGTGGCTCACACCTACTTTTCTGCAGTGTTCCTGGCGTGAGACCTCTGTAGAAGGATGCCCTGGTGACGTCTGCAGTTCCTTGTTTTCTTGGCACCTCGGGAAACTGAGGCTGTGTCTGCTTTCTACGATCCTCTGTTGGGCTGGGGAAGGTGGTGTGCTTTATAGGAAAGTGTGTGTTTTGGGAGAGGTAGGCTCCCCGGGACATTTGGACTTGAAGTGAGACCAGACAGCTTGGGTTGTGATGTAGCTTAGATGGCAGTTCCCTTAGTCACCTGTCTAGCTGCAAGTTTGGCTGTTTTTTTCTTAAACTGAAAGGATCTAAAAATTAAAAACTAGTGCCCAGCTGATGAGCTGCCCTTTTTAAGGCAAGAAGAAAATAGAGGCCCTCTGTTGGTTTTCTGGATGGTGGGGTGTGTGTGTGTGTGTGTGTGTGGTGTGTGTGATTTTTCTGGCTGGTGAAGGCCGCAGAAGCCCAGCCCTGGATCCTATGGTTGAAGTGAGGCAGGTCCAGCATATTGCTCCTTGTAGACCTCCGAGTTTCGACATTTGTTTTTTTGTACCAGGAAATATTTTTTTCTTTTCTTTTTTTCAGGAAATATTTTTAGACACAATATTGCTGAGAAACTCAACAATTAAAAGAACAACCAGCTCAACAATAATAATGTATTGAGGCCTGGGGACATAGCCTTAGTGGTAAAGAGCTTGCCTGTCGTGTATGAGTCCCCATTAACATCAGACCAAACCAAAACCAATCCAATCAAACCAAACCACACAAGGAACACACAAGTGATTTGATTTCAAGTCTTTGCCTTGGAGATACTTGATGTGGGAACGCAAAGCACAAAGATGATTCCCCATTTCAGAACTGGAGGGGCCAGAGTTTTCCTTTTCAGCGCCCCATGGACCTCCAGCAGGGCTCTCTGTCTGTTTGTCTGTCTCTGTCTCTGTCTCTGATGCCCCCTGTGCTTGGGGCTGGTGCTCAGGGCTCTGGTCCCTGCAGCTGGCAGGACTGTGTGTTCCCAGCAAGCCACTGGGCCCTCTGGTCTCCATACCCTGAATGTCATTTTAGTGGAAGAGCTTTGATTTATGCCACATCAACCAAATAAGGTGCCAGCAGCCAGGGCCAGGGCGTGGCATGGTAGTGAGCTCTCCTGAAAATTGCCTTGGGCTGGAACACAGGGATGCGCCGTGGTGGCAGAATCTCTGTCCTATAAAACACTACTTTGGCATCATGTTGAAGGGAGCCCCTGAGACTCGGCAAACAATGATTCCTTTCACTGCTCTGCTGTGGGTGTCTAAAGCACATATAATTAAAGGCTGCTGTTTAGGGGACATTTTAAAGCCACGTTTCAGTCACTGTTGGAGCTCCTCTTGAAGAGCATTGCAGACCCCAGACGATTTTGCTCTTAGGGTTTACTCCTTCCCCTTTATTCTGCATGTTTCCCTGGCTGCGAACGACGGAAATGCTCTGCGCTCTGACATCAGGGACGTGTCGCGGGTTTAATGGAAGGTGACCGAAGTTACTGAGTCCCTGAACGTCCCTGTGTGTCTGTCAACAGAGCCCCTTCCGGCGTCAGGTCTGCGCGTGGCCTTCATGGGGGGGACCCATGTGGTCCTCACCTGGGGCAACCACAATGGCACCGTGTCCTGCCGGCTGCTTCTAGAACATGTTGGAGTCCAGAAGTTGCCCAGTATTTCAGGCCTGAAGCCAGGGTTTCAGCGAGTTGATCTTCCACAGTCAAACGAGACACAGAGTGAGCCCCTGGTTACGGAAAGCGACTCGGGTGAGTTACTGAAGGGGGCTCTTTTTGGATTTCACTTCCTGTATCTTCAATAGTTTTAAAGAACATTGTTCTTCTGTTGTATAGGGTTTTAGAATTTGTAGAGGGCTTTTGCTCCAGGCTAGTTAGATCCCACGCCTGTTTCAAAAAGGAAGGAAGTGTCTCATTTTACTGGTGAGCTGGGGCTTGGGATGGCCCTGGACCTTCAAACTTGAGCAGCCCCCACCCGGGAGAGCAGATGGGTGCTGGAGCTTTTGACCTTCCAGCTAAACATACAGGAACGCACCCCATCCTGTGAGAAAAGGGGCACCCAGAAGGCAAACCAGCGGGCATTGTGCAGATTTTCTAGCGTTTCCAAAGAATTGAAGACATGGACTTAGTCCCCATTTCACGCCTGCGGAAACGGAGCTAGTGAGTAGACCTTCCGGTTCCTGATTGCCAGCGGCAGACGTGAATCAGGCTAAAAGAGCAATGTGTGGTGCCTGCTACAGGCCGCGAGGCCTCAGAGAAAGAGATGGGGCAAGTCTCAGGTCTTCCCCTGCTCTTTGCTGTATCAGCTTCCTCCATGCAACTCAAGGAGAAGTGGGTGCCAGCCTCTCCCGTGTCACCCCCTGTCACCCCCCTGCTGCCTGGGGTGTGGTCCAGGAAGATCATTCCTTAAGCCGGCTTTGGTTAGCCAAGTGTGAGTCACGGAGCTGTCCCTGGGAAACCCTGTTGGGATGGGAGAAGATCATGTCCCAAAGAAGGGAAAATGGTCCAAGCTGGGCGTGATGGCGCATGCCTATAATCCCAGCACTTGGGAGGCTGAGGCAGGAGGATTGCTGTGAGTTTGAGGCCAGGCTGGGCTATGTAGCAAAATCTTGTCTAAAAAAAAAAAAAAAGTCCAAAACAGCAGAGTGGAGAGCAGCACAGAGTGTCCATGGTGTTCCTGGAATAACAGCACAAAGTGAAATTCCGGCACCATTTCAGGAGACCAGACTGCTCTCTGGGGGAAGCAGGGGACAGATATTTATGGAGTGCCAACCGTAGGCCCTGTGGGATGTGCCATCTTATGGGATGGGGGCGCTGACAGGAGAATGTGTTTTTCTTGTGGATAATGTTCATGCCTGCTGCGCTTGACACAGACGCGTGGCTGCACAGCAAGCAGCCCATCGGGGAGCCCGGCCTGGCCGTGCGGCGGCCCCTCCAACCCTGCCCATCTGATCTGGCACTGCTTTCAATGCACAGGCCCAGCCTCTGTCCTGGAGACCCGAGACACAGAAGTCCTGATCACTGGGTTGAAGTCTGACGCACAGTACAGTGCCA
This sequence comes from Hystrix cristata, assembly GCA_004026905.1. Lineage (NCBI taxonomy): Eukaryota > Metazoa > Chordata > Mammalia > Rodentia > Hystricidae > Hystrix > Hystrix cristata. Next base: position 10,714 of record PVJO010016474.1, read on the forward strand.
CCGTTTACGCGCAGGCAGCGGACGGCACAGAGGGGCAGCCCCGGGACGTCGAGTTCAGGACGAGTATGTGCGGTTGGCTGAAATGGCTTTAGCTGGTTTCTGGCGCGAGATTGTGTCTCTGATTCTCTGGGTTGTCTCCCACTGAGTGGCCTGTCCCGTTGCTGGGGGAGATGTGGGACAGCGCAGCCCCGTGAGCTCCCTCCTGGCTTGGCAGCTTTTAGGGGGTTCGGGGAGGCGTCAGACGCTGCCCCTCTCTGCTGCCCGTCTCTGCCGTCTCTGTGAGGAGCGGAGCGACATCTGCTGCATGTTTAATTATTTTTTTTTAAATTTTTTACCAAGAACATGTATTGGTACATTGTATACATAATGATCATATTCAACATGGTTCATTTGTACCTGTACGTGATATATCTTGGTTCTCTCCCTCTTCCCCATCCCTCCCTTCCACACCCCACCCTTCCCTGTTTACAGCAGGTTTATTTACATTTTTCCATTTTGCGGTATTTAATTATCGGCTCATTTCCCCCTTGACGTAAGAAAATGAGCCCCTCTTTGGGCCTGCCCTGGGAAGCCTGCTCATCTTTCTGCTGAAACGTTTGCCAACAAGCCCAGTGCTGATTTCTAGCTGGGACGCATCAGTCTCCCCCTCTAAGAATCGGCCAATATTTGGGGGCGTCTCGGTCACAGTCCTGTTGTGGGACATGATGCCCCACACCCACAGCTTGTGAGGAGAGAGGTTTATTCTGGCTCGTAGTTGTAGTCCCTGGCTGGCCAGCTCCCAGCAGAGAGGGGCAGTGGGAGGGCCTGGGCGGAGGAGGAGGTTCCCAGCCAGGGCAGCCCAGAAGGGGCGGGGACAAGAACACACCTTCCAGGTCACACCCTGCAGCCAGGCCCCTCACTCACTGGTGGATGAATCCACTGACGAGTGTGGTGTCCCCGTCGGCCTCCAAACACAGGAGGCTTCTGGGGGACACTTAGGTCTAAACCATAACCAGCAGCTTCTTGGCTTGGTACTGGCGAGAGGGACGCAGGCTGCTCCCCTCTCCCCGCCCTCAGCCCTGCTCATGTCGCCCAGCAGAACCTGCTCCTGGGCCACGTACAGGGCACAGAGTGGGTGAGAGAGGTTCAGGGCGTGGGCTGGGGGTGGACGACGGGTGGTGCGTAGAGTCCTCGTGTGACCCTGTCTTCAGGGTGGGATTATCACCCCATTTCACGCACGAAGTTGGGCTCGAGTGATCCCCCCAGGCCGCCTGGCAGTGAAAACTGTGGCCTCGGCACCCAGGCACACCCTGTCCAGGTCTGTGGTCTTCTTCATGGAAGAACGGTGTTCGCTCTCAGGGGTGTGTGCTCCGGGACTTGTGTGGGTCACTGCAGCTGGGGCGGGGCATGCACGGTCCATGTTTCTGTTGGCTGAGTGACCATCATTCCTCGGAAGGGCCACTCACGGAGGAGGACAGGGCTGTCTGTGTTGGGGCTCCTGGCCGGTGGTGATGCCTGACTCTGGCTGGGACCCTTTTTTGTGGCTAGTCCAAGTTCAATGTTGAAGGGAGGAGCAATTGCCGAGTGTGTTTCTTAAGCCCGGTGGCACATACTGGTGACAACTCTCAGCCGCGTCTGTCGTGGTGTCTGGTCGCTACTCACTCACTGTCCTGTGTCTTCACAGACTCTGAGCAGGTGTTTGACATCAAAACCGTGAACGTCAGTGCCACAAGCCTCAGCCTGACCTGGGAAATGAGCTACAACCGGTCGTCCTCTGTCTATACCTATGAGGTCCAAGTGGCCGGGGACGCTGAGCCCTTCAACCTCACTGTCAGTGAGACTCGCGCCGACATCCGCGGCCTCAACTCAAGCACCCTGTACAGCATCACAGTGCGTCCTTTCCTGCGAGAGGTGGAGGGCACGCCGGGCGTCTTCCAGGTGTACACCCGTGAGTCCGCGCGCCACTCCCCCTTCTGTGTGCCAGGCCTGCGGGTCCCCGGGGACTCTTGGCCCTCAGCGTGTGTGATGGAGTGATGGCTGTCACTGCTTGATCCTGACCACATGCTGAGCTACTCGTGAGCTGCTTGCTGCGGACTGTCTCATCAAACTGCGCTCTGTCTCTACTCCAGCCTGTATGTGTAACGGCTGTTTGGCTAAAGTGAATCGAGACAGGGAGAAAAACAGAACCCAGACACTCATGTCCTGGTGTCCCGGGATGCTGACATTGTAAGGAAGCGCGTGTCTCATCCTTTGATTGCTAAAATGTCCCGGAAAGATGAGACAATAGGCTAGGCAGCAAATAAAACACTTTCGGTTGCAAAGCATGTCTGACAGTGTGAATAAAGCCGTAATGGTGCACTGGACGCATAGCAGCATGGCAGTATGGACGCAGGCAGTGCCTCGTGCTTTACCTGTATTGCAGTGGTCTTCCTGGTGGGTGTTGGACCCCTGCTACAGATGAGGAAACTGTGGCCCAGCATAGCTCAGCAGTCGGCCCGAGTCCTTCGAGCTAGCAGGTGCCGAGGCAGAGATTGAACCCAGGAGTTCCTGGCGCGGGGCCCAGGGCTCAACCCGCAGAAATGCCGCACCCGAGAGCTGGGTCCCAGCCAACACACTCCTTACGCCTTTGTACGGGAGTCTTTTGGGCTAGGTCTTTGGAGAAAATGAAGTCTGCCTTCATTATCTCATCTTTTGCCTTCTTACACTGAGTTAGGGTTAGGTTCAGCTGTGATATTGAGCCCTACAATCAATTGCTTAAGTAAGACAGAAATTTATTTCTGTCTCAGGTAAAAATAGCCACATTCCAGTTATAGGAAGGATGAAGGGCCCCAGGCAGAGCTCCGCCCTTCAGGGTCAACTTCCTAGAAGTCCTGCAGGGCTTCTGCACACATTCCTCATATTCTATTGGCTGCAGCTCAGTCACATGGCTCCCTGTAGCTGCAAGGGAGGCTGGGAAATGTAGTCTTCATTCCCCACAGCCATGTACACAGTTACAAGTCTGGGAAGGTAGGGGTGGTGCATTTTGGGGGCCAACAGCAGCCTGTGCTACAGTTCTAAACAGATGCTCTGGGAGGTTTGGTAATACACAGGATAAAGCAGCCAGTGGGAGCCAGGGATCTCCTCCAGAGCCCCAGTCCTTGGCTGCAGGGGAGCCCTGGCCTCCCGTCTTGTCCTGAGAGTAGCTTTGTTGAGGTGTCTGCAATCTTGTGGCGCATGGTCTGTTTGTGGGCGGAACCACTAATTTCCAAGGTGCTTGCATTGTAGTTGATGATTGGGAGGAGAGCAGAGAGCTCAGCATCCTCACTGGGCAGTCGTACGCGTGTCAGTGTGAGTGTTCCATTGTCACTGTCTGCTGGGGGCACAGACTCTTTGCCTCATCCTCTACTGTCTTCCACAGCTCCTCTTCCAGTCTCTGACTTTCGAGTGACGAGCGTTGGCCTGAGGGAAATTGGCCTAGCTTGGAACAGCAGTGACGCGGAGTCCTTCAGGATTGTCACAACCCAGGACGGATCTGGAGAAGGGCACAGCAGCACGACCCGCAACCAGTGGATTCTCATCAGGGGCCTGCAGCCTGCGACCAACTACTCTTTTGAAATATTTCCACAAGGACCCAACGGGACCGAAGGGGAACCCACAGCCATTCAGGGGCGGACCAGTAAGTGAGTGGGCTGTGCTATCGCCAGACAGCGGCTGGTTTATAGATGTTGTGTCTTCCAAATGTTTTTCTTTTAATTATGAACAAATTTTAAAAATATCTTACGACTGTAGTGTTATTAAATATGGCCCAGGAAGAGCAAGAACAGAAAATAGTCAGCCGTAGTTAATCTCTGATGTAATTTTGGGACACACACACACATACACACACATGCACACACATACACACATGCACCTTTTACAAACCTTGGGGTCATTTTGTATGCGTGGTTTTGGAATCGGCTTTTTCTCATATGCCAGCTTGTTCTATTTCCAGCACCAGCATTCCTACCGAATCATTCTCACACCTGCCTTTGTCCGGTGTCTAAATGTCAGGGCCGGAGGACAGTAGTGGCCTGCAGGCCCCAAGTGGCCCCCTGTGTGTTTTTGTAGCTACAGTTTTATCGACACACAACCCTGCCGTTTTTTATATACTGCCGATGGCACCCACTTTTGAGGCGGAATTCAGTGTAGCCGCAGAGAAGCTGTGGCTTGTGAAGCCTGCAATACTTATTTTTTGGCCCTGACTGGACCTTCGTTGACCCCTGGACTAGACCAGCGGTCTTCACAATGTTGTCCAGGGCTCCCTTGAAGGCTCCGGGGGTGTTATTAGATCGCCACACTGATGTGTTCTTTGGCTTTTTTCTACTTTCGTTTTCTCTTGAGTGTACAGTGGCATTTTCCAGATGGTGTCTGACATGGGTCAACTTTGTCACTCTGACGGCTAATGGAAAGTCCCATGTTTTTATTTTTCAGTGCAGTAAATAGTGACAAGCATGACCTATATGTGCAAAAATTCTCTGAGGTCCTTCATAACTTTGAAGAAGATGAAGGAGTTTTGAGACCAAAGTGCTTCAGAACCTCTTGTCTAGTTGCGTTGTAAATTAGCTACACCCTGCGGCCGGGCAGCCGGCGTGTTCATGGGATTTAGAAATAGCTGTGTTGTGATGGGGTTTGGTAGCAGCTCCTCCTCCTCGCTTCCTAAGGATGCTGTGGACAAGAGGGTCCCGTCTGTGCTTGGTGCTCAGTACCACATGACCCTACAGCTGGGTGGAAGGCAGGGACGATGAGATGTGTCGAGGGCTGCAGAGTGCTGGGTGCTCACGCTGTGTCCGAGAAGCCCCAGCTCGTCTTCCTGAGACAGATTCCGTTAGTGTCTCTGCTGGACCAGCAGGACTTGGGGGTGCAGGGAGCGTCAGTGATCGCCCACAGAGACAAGGTGGTGGATGGCCTCTCTGGCTTCCGAGACCAGGTCTCCACACTGCTGTGATGCCGTATGGCGGGCCGGGGAGGGGACTTCTCTTCCAGGGCAGGCTTGCGACTGGGCCCAGTGACCAGACATCAGGAAGGGCTGGAGCAGGACCCCAGTGCTTAGCGTCACCTTCCTATTACTGAATTGTCATTAATATTGGGAACAGTCAGTTTAATGGCATTCAAGAGAATTTTGAAAAAGGAAAAGAATAGAGTGTGATGCAACAATTCCACCTTCAGGTATATTTCTTAAAGAATTAAAAGCAGTGTCTCGGATAGTTATTGGTGCCTGGTGTTCACCAGGCATCATCCACCACGGCCGAGACGAACCCGCCATGAGCGTGGCGCCCCCATGAGCTAATCGCTACCACGCCCGGGAATTTTGGGCAACATTTGAGATCTAAACCATAATGCACACAAAGCTGATGTTGAGGGCGATGAAGAAATTTTGGTTATGATACTGGAAAAGGTTACACAACACTGGAGGGGTCTTTAATTAATGCCATCAAATGTATGCTGACAGATGGTTAAAAATGGTAAGATACATGTATTTTACCATAATAAAAGGAAGAGAAACAGATATACTTTACGTTTCTAACCCCGTTGAATTCCTTTTCTTTCTGTGTTCTCGGTCCTGTGTTTCATTTATGCCACTGTAATTGTTGTACAGATCATTTTATCATGTGTGGGTTTTTTTTGGTGCTGGGGATTGAAGGCCCTGAGGCCTTGAGCTTGTGAGGTGAGTGCTCTAACCACTGACCCAAATCCCAGCTCTATCATATGTTTGAATTCTGGTTTTCACCTGTCTCCTGTAATGTCTCACATAGTGTGCTGCGTGTGGTTTTGATGGGTGCCGTATGCCTCATCGCACAGCCAGTTCATAGTTCACACAGCCTTCCCTTTCTGGGAGGAGAGAAAATATTTAGATTATTTCTGCTATTTCTGTTTATAGAAAAGCCTGCCTTTCACAGTCTGTGGAGTCCCTTTGACCTCAAGGAGCCTGGTGGTAGGAAAGACTCTCCAAGCTGCTTCCTTTAAGAAGAACCCGCCTTACAAATAAATGAATTTTGAAGTAGACAGGACAGGACATAGTGAAAATATTCCCCTTTCTTGTCCCCTGGCCACCCGATTCCTGTCCCTGGAGGTACCCTCAGTTACTAGGGCGAGAGGAGGGTTTTGCAGGTGAGGGTAGAGAGGATGCCTGCTTCTGCTATGTCTCCGGCCTGTGTGTCGCATCCGGTGGCCCAGGGGCAGGGTGAGAGGCACACTGGTCCCTGCTCGGGGGCTGCGTTTCCATTTCCTAATTTAGTAGTTTCCTACTAATCTAGTAGGCCAGGCTGTGTCACAGGAATGCATTTCTTTTGAGTGATTTTAAAAACTCTATCGAGATGTAAGGTCGTAGCAGCTTGGGCGAAGAAGCTGAGTGTGATTTCCACTCCCGAGACCTCTCAGGATCATTTGATGATAACAGCAGGCGACCAGAGAACTTGTGAGCCAGCCTGGCCGAGCTCTCTAGACAGACCCTGACACAGAGTTGGGTGTCCTGTGGTCGTCAGCGGGCTTCCTTCCTCCTTCCCTTCCTTCCGCAGCCTCCAGTGCAGTGTTTGACATCCGCGTGGTCAACGTCACCAGCACGGAGATGGAGCTGGAGTGGCAGAACACGGACAGCGCCTCTCAGTATGTCTACCACGTGCTGATCCAGTCTGAGTCCGGCTCCACCGAGAAGAACAGCTCTAAGAAGGCGATCTCGCTGTGGGGCCTCATCCCCGGCACCCGCTATAACATCTCAGTCTCCCCCGAGGCCGACCAGGTCCGGGGGGACCCCAGCACAATCACCCAGTACACGCGTGAGTCTCTCGTCACCCTGCGTGTCACCACAGGAAGCGTGGTTAGGTGGTGGGGTGAGGGTCTGCTGTGTTTTGGGCTCCGTGCTGGCGTTGAAGTCTCAGCCCTGGCCTGCGTCCTCATGGCATCAGGGTTGAAGCCGTGTGAACTTGAAGTTGTCCTTTGATGCCGGAAGTGAGTCAGCCCGTGAGAATGAAGAACATAAGTGTCCCATTCCCAGCTCAGCCACGCGGACTAGAGGACAGTCACTTTGTCATGGTGGCTTGCAAGACCTTGCTCTGCCTGCACCAGGGAGGGAGTTTTTTGCTAACATTTGAACTAGATAGGTGGTAGAGAGGTTTGTAATATGTGTTTAGCATGCTTTTCCTCTTTCATCAGTCAGATTTAAAAGAAAAGTTTGGAAATTATATCTTAAACTATAAAGGTTAGGTAAATTTGATGTATTAAAAGAAGCCTGAAGCTAGTCATGGTGAAGCGCATTTGTCATCCCAGCACCCTGGGAGGCTGAGGCGGGAGGATCACACATCGGAGGCCCTGTCTGGGCAATTACTCAATGAGACTTTGTCTCAAAAAGAAAAAGGGGGCTGAGGACGCAGCTTAGTGTGAAGGCTCTGGGTTCCCTCCCCAGTACTGGGAAAAAAGGAAAAAAAAAAAAAAAGAAGAGTAAAAACCTTTAATTCTTTTCAAATTTAGTCTGTAATTATTTTCTGAATGTCTTTCTGGGAAGTTGGGAAGTCTTCTATTTTTTTGAGCCATCAAGTATTACGTATTAGCTCTATATATTCTTTCTAAAAGAACCCAGACTGATTTTTGATGTAGTAAATAAACAAAGTCGTTTTAGGGTTCAGACTTATCCATGCTTGTTTGTTTGTTTGTGTCTATGTGGCCCAGTCCAGCCTCAAACTCACTGCAATCCTCCTGCCTCAGCCTCCCAAGTGCTGGGATCACAGGCATATGCCATCACACCAGACCTTATCTCTATTACTTTGCCATCAGGGCCCAGCAATGTGTCCAACATTGAAGTGAGGGCCAACGCCACGGCGGCAAGCTTGAGCTGGCAGAACCCGGACGCGGCTTCCTCCACCTATTCCTACCGCCTCCTCATCGAGATGGCTGGAGATGCCGGCGGTGCCACACAAAACATCACGGATGTCAGAGCCACGCATGCGACCGTGTCTGAATTAGTGCCGGGCTCACCTTACACTGTGGGGATCTTTGCCGAAGTTGGTGGTGTTGAGTCTCTGGGCCCTGGCCAGGCACACTTCTGCACGGGTGAGTGGCATGGGTGTGCGGATGGGCAGGCAGTGTAGACGCTGACCTCGTGGCTCTTGGGGGGCAGATAGATGATAAAGATAAGTAAGGTGTGGGTGATGAGTCCTGCCAAGGAGACGGAAGAGTACACAGGGAAGAGGAAGTGGGATGCTCTTCTGGGAAGCCCAGTAAAGGCTCAATAAAAAGGTGACTTTGAGCAAAGATCTGAGGATGCTGAAGGAGCCAGCCATGTGCAAGCGAAGGCATTGGACATTACAGGCCGGGAGGGAGTAAAATGAGGGGAGCAGTCGACCCACAGATCAGGAGGGTAAGGGGTAGGAGGCAGGGCCGGGAGGTGACAGCCAGGGCCTGCATGGTGGCTGCCCTTGGACTTTCTGGTTTGACTTTTATTTATCCTGAAGAAGATGAAGCCGAGGTTGGTAGCAGATGCCTGTAATCCCAGCGCACTGGGAGGCTGAGGCAGGAGGATTGCAAATTTGAATCCAGCCTGGATGACTGGGTGACTTAGACACCTGAGTGACCTCAGCACTCTGAGCCCCTCGCTTTCTGCCCCCCTCGCTCCCCCACCTGCCTGCCTTTGACTGTGCTGTTCAAGAGTCTCAGGCGGGGCTAGAAGCGGGGGGCTCCCTGGATCAGTCAGGGTGTTGGAGCTGATGGGAGCTGATGCTTGGCCCCGGCTTTAGTCACCCCTGCTCACCCAGACTCTGACCTCCAGCTCAAGACTCCGAGCTCCGGGATCTGGGGTGTCCCTAGCTGCTGCAGTCTGGGCTGTAATTCCTGCGACCCACAGAAGGTGGCAGCACTCAGACCAGTGTCCAGGGCTGGGGGTGTGATGGGGGGCAGGCGCTGCTGGGTGGGGACCCCCTCTGTTCAGAATGTGGGAAATGCAGCACGTGACTCAATAGGGTGTCCCCTGCCCTCGTGTTCTGTGACGTTAATGATGCCATCTCTTCCAGTGTATGTGGCATGATCAAAAAATATGAACATGGAAATTAAAAATAATTTATTACATTGAAAGACACTTTCGCATTAATCCGCCTCAGAATCCTCCGCTCACTCTGAACACACTTACCCCATCATTCTTGCCACTTTCTGAAGCAGCTCTGGGCGTCCTCTGTCCTGGCTGCCTCAGTGTCCTGAATCGATTCAAAACATTCATCTTTTATGCTCATTTTGACTTTGGGGACGAGCCAGACGTCACATGGTGCCAGATCTGGTGAATAAGGTGGATGAGGACACAGTGTCATGTTTTTACAAGCCCGACTCTCTGTTGGATGGTGCTCAGCAGCAGCATTCACCATATTTTTGATCACACCTCCTAAAGACATTTGTGACGGAGACTTCCAGAACTGCTTCGGAAAGGCAAGAATGAAAAAGGAAAAAAAAAAAAAAGGGAAGGCAGGAATGATGGGACAAGTGTGTTTGATGTGAGAGGGTTAGAATGTAATACATTCCTAAAAATTTAAACGTTCGTAGTATAAATTGATCACTCCTGGTATTAACAGTTTCTCATTGAGTCATTGTGGTGTTGGCCAATAAAACTATCAATAAAACTATTGCCCAACACCCCACTTTCAAGAAAAAGACACTGATACCATTTACGCTGGGTTATCCAGCATGTTGTATGCATAGATATCTCCCTGAATTTGGATTTAGAAAACCCAGATCTAGTTCTGGCTCCGTGACATCTTCCACAACACGCTTACTTCTCAAGTCTCAGTTGACGTACCTGCAAAGTGGGACAGTGTGAAAGGATCACCGGGAGAGCCTCAGAAGGCACAGTGCAGGCAAAGAGGTGGCCCCACTCTAGGAGTGGCCCTGCTCCTGTGGCCTGGTTCCGCCTGGGCATCTCGCTCGGTGGCCGACACCCGGCATCCCCCTGACCCCTTGCCAGACGTGCTGGTTTGGGCTCCGTTGCCAGCTCCCCTACCCCACCCTGCACCCATCACCCACCACGGCCAGGCCAGGGCCCTCCGGCTCCCGTCTCTGCGATTGTAAAGGCTACACCGTGGAGCCTCAGGACGGCCGTGCTTGCCTTGCAGAGTCCGCCCCCGTGGGCGCTGTCCACTGTGACGTGGTTCCTCGGGAGCCCAGCTTGATCCTGACCTGGGCCCCGCCGCCCGGCAACCACACTGGCTTCCAGCTGGGGCTCAGCAGTGAGGCCTGGGACAATGTGAGGAGCCTGGAGAGCTGCTCCCCGGACAACGGCACCGTCTGCAGGACGGAAGTCATGAATTTGAACTTTTCTACCTCGTACAATGTCAGCATCGCCACCATGTCCTGCGGGGCGACAGCAGCCGCCACCTACACCACCTGCCGCACCAGCATCACAGGTAGGTTTTGGGGCTGCGGACCTGGCTGGAGCCCACTTCCGGCTTTAATTCCCCAGAAACATTTATCTTTGTTGGCACAGACTGGGACCCCATCCAGGCCAAGAAAGCAGACTTGTCCTTTCCATTCTGAAAGGTTCTGCTGTCATACAGACTAATTCATCACCTTTTTCCCTTTCAAATAAGGATTTCCTTTAGTGCACTGAAAAACAACAATTTTATAGAAATGTTCAAATCTACACACTAGAGATGGAATTCACGCACCCAGCCGAACACAGGTTAGCACTTGGCCAAGCTTGTTTTATTTACATCCTCTCCTCTCTCCCCTGCAAGGATTACTTTGAAACAAGTTCTGATCCTCCTCTGTTTTTATTTGTAAGCATTTCAGTATGTATTGCTTCAAGACTGGGACTCCTTTCTTTCTTTCTCTCTTCCTAACATGGGCACGTTAACATTACCATCATACTTCAAAATGGAATATATGAGCCGATGTTCCGTCCAGCTGCACATTTCCCTGGAATCTGTATTAACAAGCTGCTTTGGGAAATAGGAGATCATTTATTACTCGGAGGATCTGTTGTGTTGGTTAATCTTTTCATGCTGTGTCCTTTTTAAAATTTTTTATTTGTCAAAGTTTTATTGGTACCTGTTTACAGTACATAATGATCACATTCCTCGTGGGGTGTTGGCACATATATGTAACACATCTTAATTCTTTTTTTTTTTTTTTTTTTTTTTTTGTGGTGCCGGGGATCGAACTCAGGCCCTTGTGCTTGCAAGGCAAGCACTCTAATCACTGAGCTAAATCCCCAGCCCCTTTTTTGTTTGTTTTTTGAGACAGGGTCTTGCCGTGTGTTCCAGCCTGGCCTTGAACTCACTATGTAGCCAAGGCTGGCCTTGAAATTGTGGCGATCCTCCTGCTTCAGCCTCCGATGGCTGGGATTATACGTGTGCAACACCATGCCTGGCTTAGACTGTTTTAATTGTAGCAGCTGTGTAATCTATTTTGAAATCAAGAAGTGTGAGGGCTGCTTTCTCAAGGCCACTCACAATTCATCTGAGCTCTATGATTTTTTTTTTTCTGTTTCTCTACAAAATTGGGGTTTTGATAGGAGTTGCATTGAATTTGTAGATTATTTTGAGCACTGTGGACATTTTAATAATACTAATTCTTCCAGTCTATGAACATGGGATATCTGTCATTTGTGTCTTTGATTTCTTTTATCAGTGTCATACAGGTTTGAGTGTGCGAGTCGTTTACCTCCCTGGTTAGTATTCTAATTATACTTCAGTAGATCTGCTTAAAAATAAAAGGAAAGAGCCAGGCATGGTGGTGCACTCCTGTAATCCCAGCACTCTGGAGGCTGAGGCAGGAGGGGCACCTTGAGTTTGAGGCCAGCCTGGTCTATATAGTGAGACCTTATCTCAAAAAACCAAACGAACAAAAAAAAGGAAAGAAAAACACATCCTGTTGGAAACAACAGCAACAATCAGCCCACACAGGGCTGCTGGGAGCCTACCTTGGGGTTGTGTTGCCAGTGGAGATCCCGTGTGATCTGCCTAGGAGCCACCTTCGCTGCCCCGGAGTCTGGATTTGCTTGGCAGGTGCTGGTCTCGCAGCTGGGTGCTGCTCTCCTGCCTGCTTTGCGGATGTTGATCGTGTCTTGCGTGGTTTTGTTTCAGACCCGCCCGCTCCGGATGGGTCCCCGAACATCACATCTATCAGCCACAACTCAGTGCGAGTCAAGTTCAGCGGCTTCGAGGCCAGCCACGGCCCCATCAAGGCCTACGCTGTGGTGCTCACCACCAGGGAGGGTAAGGAGACGCCTACCGGCCTCCGCTGGGGCTCAGACGGGCCGGGGCAGGCCGAGGGACTGCAGGGGGCGGGCAGGGTGCAGGTTTCAGGCTTTGCCAGCCCTGCGGTTTCTGTCCAGCCGTTTCGCTCTGTCCCTGGGGTGTGAGAACAGTAGCAGGCGGTGGGGGAGGGGTGGGTGCTGCTTGGGCCCGGTGCTGCCACAGGGGGCAGGGTGGGGGCTGGATTCCCAGCTCTGTGCAGGGCCTTCTTGTCCTACGACGCCAGGTCTTCAGGTGGCAGAATATTAGTCTCAACCAATTTTATTCTCTCTCTCTCTTTCTATGTGTGTTTTGAGTCAGGGTCTCACCATGTAGCCCAGGCCAGCCTTGAATTCATGACGATCCTCCTGCCTCAGCCTCCCGAGTGCTGGAATCACAGACGTGTGCCACCCAGCCTGGCTCTCAACTTTGTTTCCAACACTCAGCACACGTGTGTACATGCACACACATGCACGCACACGTACACTCCTGTCCTCACACAATGACTTTTTCTTAACAACAGACAAAACGGATCTGCATTTCCTCACGGGACCCCGCAGAGGGTCCTGCTTTCTCAACACCACTCACAATTCCTCTGAGCTGCAGCTGAGGGAGGAAGAGGAGTAAAAACTGTTTTTCCTTGAAGGGCTCTGTTACAGTCCTTGGTTGGAAGGGCAGGATTCCAGGGTGTCTCTGACAGCGTGTGGGGGTGCTTTGCGGAGGCCTGCGTTTAAAGTGCCAAGTTTTGGTGTTTTAGGTGATTCTTTAAGCTAAATATGCTCAGGCAAGGCCAGCCCTGCCGCATCTCTCGATCTGTGCTGGTGTCCCATCTCCGTGAGGGAGGGAGGGATAAACATTCTTAGTGGTGAGGAGATCTTGGAAGGCAGACTTTTGCTGATGTCATAAGCCTGTTTCAAAATTCCAAAAAGTGATGTTGAGCTGGGCGTGGTGGTGTGCATCTGCAGTCCAGCACTCCAGAGGCTGAGGCAGGAGGATCACAAGTTTGAGGCCAGCCGGGGCTAACAGTGAGTTCAAGGCCAGCTTAACCTACATACTGAGACCTCGTCTCAAAAACAAAACAAACAGCAACAACAAAAAGAGATGTCCCGCTGTCTCTATTTTCTCTTTTTATTTTGGGTCTGTTTATTTCCTCTGGTGCTTTCCAACAAATCCTAAGTGTAGACCTTTGCCAAAGGAGGAAGGTGATGTTACAGGGTGACCAGGCTGCCCGCTACTGGCCTGTGACGAACAGGACCACAGGCCCTGTGTCACCCGGTCTGGGCTGAAAATCCAGACCATTTTTTTTTCCTGGAGAATGGGGATAATAAGCTTATGTGATGGGATCTGTAGTGGCGAAATGAGCTTGGGTAAGTAAAGCACTGGGAATTTAACATCGGCAAACTGGTGCCAAGCGTGTCCGAGTCAGTATCACTCAGCTACACGGACTCGGGTCTCTGCCCTCACTTAGGGTTTGCTTTCTGTGTGCCTCCCTCAGCCAGCCACCCTTCTGCAGATGTTCTGAGATACACGTATAATGATTTCAAGAAGGGGGCCTCCGATACCTATGTGACGTACCTCATACGGACACAGGAGCAGCCGCGGTCCCAGGCCTTGTCTGGAGTCTTGAAATATGAGATTGACGTTGGCAACGGGTCCACCACTGAGGCCTACTACAACGGGAAGCTGGAGCCGCTGGGCTCCTACCGGTGAGGCTCTGGTTCCTGCAGCCCGGGCCAAGCCGCGGGCACAGCACTGCCTGCCGTGGTGGGGACACAGCCCAGTGGCCTCACGGTGCTCTTTGTCCCTCCAGGGCCTGCGTAGCTGGCTTCACCAACATCATCTTCAACCGTCAGCAGGAAGGTCTCATCAATGGGACTGAGAGCTATGTGTCCTTCAGCCCCTACTCAGATCCTGTTTTCTTGCCCCAGGACCCAGGTAGCGGGAAACAACAGTCCAGTTGGTGTTTCGGTGTTTTGTGCACGTGTCCCCAACTCAGCCCTGTCTGAGGTCCCCGGCAGCCAGCTGCATTTCTAATCCCTGGATTATTCAGCGCTTTGATCTCACTCGTGGACTCGTGCGTGAGACATGCAGTGTGACTTTTCTTTTACAGAATCCTTGAACATCTGCAGCCCAAGGAGCCGTGGGGACTGTCTTGTCTGACCTCCCTTTAGAAATAGGCTGGTGAGGCCCAGAGAGGGGAAGTAGCTCGCTCAGGGTGCCACAGTGGCTTCGGTGCAGCCCTGAGAGTCTGGCCTTGGGCTCCTTGTCAAGTGCTCTTACCCACTGTTGTAGCACTAAGTACATGGGAGTGGCGGGGACCCAGGGAGGGTGCATCCCCAACCCCAGCCAGAGACTGACTGGCCGTCTGCTAGTTTTCCTGGTTTGGTCATTTTTGACCATTAGAAAGAAATTCCCAGAAGAAGTCAGCCAAGGGGATTCATGTCCCCTGAGCCCGGCGCCAGGGGCACTTCTGCTCACGTGAGGGGGCGAGGCCCAGAAGGTCCAAGGTGGCAGGACAGCCACCCATTGCCAGAGTGACAGACCTGGCCAGAAGACTGTGCTGCTAGGAGTGGCTGGAGACAGGGACCCCAGCTCCCGAATGTGCAGGCTGGTTTTAGGTTCAGCGATATCAGAAATACGTAACTCCTTTGTGCGTGCGCATGTGCCTGTGTGTGTGTGTTACACATGCATATGTACACACGCACCCCCGCCCCCCACCCTCTGCTGTGCCGGCCCCACGTGGCCCGTCCTGGACACCTCCTCAGGTGCCTGTGTTTGGACTTCCAGGTCTCATATGTGGAGCTGTGTTTGGATGCATTTTTGGTGCCCTGGTCATCGCGGCTGTGGGAGGCTTCATCTTCTGGAGAAAGAAAAGGTGATGTTGCATATGTGAATTATCATCCTCTGCTTTCCAGGGAAGCTTTTCTTGTGGGAAATCCCACATGTTCACAGCCTTGCAAGGAATGGTATGACACTCACTCATGTCCCCACAGTCTGTAGGGCTCACTGCGTGGCCATCTTCCTTCCTCGATTGCCCCCCTGCCTGCCTGTGTGAAGCCTGTGTATCAGTTGGGATTCATTTGCTACCAGCGGGGGCTCACCCTCCGCTGTGGGGCTTCTGTGTGGGCCCGGCCAGGTTCCTTGCCCTGTCACGCATCCCTGCTGGGTTGGTGGGCAGTGCTCAGAGTGCAGCTTTGGCATCAGACTCTGATTTGCTTTTTGGGGCTAGGGGGCAATGACTGGGTCAAACACCTTATTTCTTCTTGTCAATAAAGTAATGCATATATATGATCCACTTTCCCATCATTGGGGCAAAATACTTGATATCTACAACCTCAAGGAGAAGAGGTTTAATTTGGCTCATGGTTCCAGTGGGTTCAGTGCATGGCTTGCTGGCTTTGAGGCAGGAACAGCATGGTGGGAGGGCCTGGTGGAGGAAAGCTGCTCAACCATGGCAGCCAGGAAGCAGAGAGAAGGAAGGAGCCGACGGACAAGAATGCAGCCTTCCAGGTCATGCTTCTGCATGTGACCCACCTCTTGATGAGGCCCCACCTGCTAACAACACATTCAATGATGGAATCATAAATGGAGTAATCTGCTGATGGGTACAGCACTCCCATGATCCAGTCACTTTCCAAAAGCCCACCTCCGAGCACATGAGACATTTAGGGGACACTCTAGATCTAAACCATCACATTTGGCGAAGAAAAACAAAAATTAAAAAAACGCCACAGAAAAGAACACAGAAAAAAGGTAATCTGTAATCTCAGCACCTACACAGAACTACTCATTTCCTCCCGGTTTTAAGTGACTATGGAGTATTTAACTGTGTGGGAGTCTGTCATTTGTTTAACCAGTTTACTGGATGTTTCCGCTTTTGGGGGCCACAGACCCTTGAGCCTGAATCTTTGTGCGCATCCATGATTATTCAAGCAGAACAGTCCCTGGATCTGTGGCCACCCAGGTTTTCATTCTCATATATGCTGCCCGGTTCCCTTCCAGACGGTAGTTTTTACACCCCCAGTGGAGCTGAGCCAGCAACGCAGGAGATCGTAGGTGCCCCACCCACACTAGATTTGATATGATTTCTGGTTTATTGCATTCACTTATCAGACTCTCCCCCAAACAGTATGAAATAAAGAGCTGTACTTTACAGTAAAGTGGTGCTGCCGATAGATATTTTGCAAGGAAATTCCTACAGGTGTCTGCAATCAGACTCCCCATGCTTTGCGATAGAATAAAAGAGAGCCTGACTTTGCAGCTTCGGATCGGCGCTGGCTGCTTGGACCCCACGCCGTGTCAGCAAGCAGCATTTGGCGTCCTCTGCTAGCCGTGTCTGGGCAGAGGCATTGATGGGCATACGCAAGGGGGAGGCACTAAAGGAAGCTTTTTTCTTTTTTTTTTTGTCTAATAGGCCTTTTTTTTTTTTCATAACAGGAAAGATGCGAAGAACAGTGACGTGTCCTTTTCTCAAATTAAGTAAGTCTCTAGGGTTTGGTTTATTTTAAGACTCTCACTGCCCTGATCTTTTCTGTGACCATATGGAGAATTTTCAGTGGACCCTGCTGTCATTTTTCTTGATTGACACATGTGGCCACCATTGCCTGGGAATTCTCCCTAGTTCTGTTTTCACTAAGGAACCTATGTTTTATTATTTTTTTCCCCTGTGTTTTATATTACTTTCCTGAAGCAAGATTCCTTGCCAGGTTCTACTATTTTATATATAGCATATATCAATAAATATTTTTTGATAAATTGCTACTTTTTTTTTGTTTTTTTGAGGCTAGGTCTTGCTATGTAGTTCAGGCTGGCCTTGAGCTCACTATGTAACTCAGGCTGGCCTCAAATTTGTGGTGATCCTCCTGCTTCAGCCTTCTGAGTGCTGGGATTACAGGCATTTACCACCACACTGGCTATTTTATGATTTAAAAAAGTTGAGTGAGTTATCAAGCTCTAAGGGAGAGTAGAATTTATATAAAGTCACAAATATGACTTTATACAATAGAGTTGGATTTCTGATTCCTTTTTCAGTGTTTTATAAATAATATTATTCTAATATCAACTCCTTGTGCCCCCCCCCATGTAGTCTAAGTTTTGTTATTTTGGGAGGCTGTTTACTTCCTAAACAAATGAGTTTTTCTAATTGGTTGTTTTTTCTTTCAATTTCTATGGTGAAGACCTAAAAAGTAAGTAACTTCTTTGCTTTTAAAAATAACTTAGTTTTTTTTCTATTTTGGTTATGTACATCTTTGACTGTAAAAACAATCCGGATGGGTTGTTTTGTTCTCTTAGGTCCAAGTTGATCAGAGTGGAGAATTTTGAGGCCTACTTTAAGAAGCAGCAAGCCGACTCCAACTGCGGGTTTGCAGAGGAATATGAAGTATGTGGCTGTAGTATTGTTTCCCATCTCTTTGTGATTCTTCCTGAATGTTGGAAAACTGTCTGTTTTTGTCTTAGGGTGATGCTTTGGGTAAGAGGTGACTGCCTGGGGTAGGGGAGGAGTTTGTGCCTGCCCAGGACCCTACCGTGGACCACAGTGCTCCGACAGACCCTGGCTTGCAGTGGATTATGTCTGTATTTGTTTTGTCTTTCTGCTGCTGGGGATGAACCCAGGGCCTTCACACTGAGCTACATCTCCAGGCCTTTTTTTTTTTTTTTTTCAATTTTGAGATAGGATCTTGTTGAGTTGCCCAAGCTGGGCTTGAACTTATGATCTTCCTGCCTCAGCCTCCCAGAGTGCTGGGATTACGGGCCTGGTTTTGTTCTTTGTGCTTTATTCAAATCTCTGCATTCCTTTCTCAGGTCTGCCACAAGGGCACCACAAACTGGGTGACTTAAAATACTAGTGACGGATTGTTGTGTTAGAAGATGGAAATCCCAAATCACGGTGTTAGCTGGGCCCTGCTCCTGCCCAGGCACCTTGGGGACAGTCCCTCCCTGTCACCTCCAGCTGCTGGTAGCCCCATGTGCACTCCTGTCTCTGCCTCCATCTCCCCATGGCATCTCCCCCTGCGCCCCAGTGGTTGCCTCTTTTCCTCCTACGTAGATGCTGCCCACGTGGGATTAGGGTCACCCTTCTGTGTGACCTCATTTTAACCTGATCGTGGCTGCAAAGACCCAGGTTCCCAGGAAGACCCCACTCAGAATCTGGGGTTGGAAATTCAGCCGAACCCCCTTGTCCTGCATCCTTGTTCCGTCCCGTCACACACGGTGCCCAGTGTGAATAGCATTTGAAGGTAAATAAGTAAATGACTTCTTTATTTTGCTTTCAGGATCTGAAGCTGGTTGGAATCAGTTTACCTAAATATGCTGCCGAACTGGCCGAGAACAGAGGAAAGAATCGCTACAACAACGTCCTGCCCTGTGAGTGACCCTTCTGCCCGTCTCTGGCGTCGCATCTGTGACAGTAGAGAGAGCCTTCCATTAGTCACCCGTCACGGGCTAAGTGCTGCCCCGACACCTAATTGAGTCCTGACAGCCTCCCTGTGAAGTGGGGAGCGGAATGTTTGTTTTGTAGATAAGGAAACTGAGGCGATTTCTTTTCCTGAGTTCACACAGGTAGGAATGGCAAGACCAGGTTTTGGGCCAGGTCTGCGAGTCTCATTCAGGCTGAAGGACAGAGTTGGGCTCTTGTCTGTCTGTCTGTCTGTCTAAGTCACTTTCTCATTGCTGGGACACAACACCTGACACCCACAACTCAGAGGAGGGGAGACTTATTTTGACTCACATTTTCGGTCCACAGTCGGCTGGCTCTGGCACAGGAAGAGCATGGTGGAGGGGTCTAGTGGAGGAGGGTGGCTGTCCTCATGGTGACCAGGAAGCAGAGAGAGAAGGGCGGAGCCAGGGAGGGAGGCATACACTTCCGGGTCACGTCCTCAGACACCTGCCTTCTCTGACCAGCCCCCTCTGACATCACATTTAACTGGAGCAGTCCCGTGATTCAGTCGCCACTGGAAAGCCCTGTCTGAGTGCCTGAGGCTGCAGGGGGTCCTCAAGGTTTGAACTATGACTCTACGTATCTGTGTATCTACCCACCTGCCTACTAGCTCTCAGCCCCTTTATTTTGATTTATCTAGTTCTAGGTAAAAGTGGGCAGAGCAGGCTGGTAGTCACTCTTTCTTCTTGTCCAAACACACCTGTGATTGGCAGTGTGAACTCCACAGTTTAATATGAGTGATGAGTAGGCCAGTCGCGGTGGTGCGTGCCTGTAATCCAGCACCCAGGAGGCTGAGGCAGGAGGGTCCACTGTCACTGTGAGTTTGAGGCCAGCCTGGGCTACACAGAGAGTTCAAGATCAGCCTGAACTACATAGTGGGATCTTGTTTCAAAATAACAAATCAGCACAAAGTATGAGTGATAAGTGAATGGTTCTCCATTTGGAGGAATCGCTGAAGTCTGCCATGCAGCCGATGTGGGCGACGGCAAGACTCACTGTATGACCATTGCACAGAAGCGTACCCCTGCTCCATGGGCAGCAGGCTGTGGCTGCTCTTCCAGGTGGGATTAGGGAGCCGACGGAAGAAGATCACAGCTGTATTCCTGTTGAGCTGAACGTGGCATCAGGCTTTGTGGAGACATTGTTTTATTCAGCGCTGTGGTTTTCTTTCCTGGACTATAATTTTTGGTTTGATTCTGCATTCTCTAGCTCCCAGCTTCTTCCTCTTCATTTTCTCCCCTTATAACAAGGGGGATAGGCCCTTGTTCTGGGGAAGACACTGAAAATAGATGGAGGGTGGGTCAGGGAGGAGCTCCGGTCTCCCTGGGTCATCCTGTTCCTGTGAACGCCTGTGATTTTTGGATCCCAAGTGGCATTTGGGAATTCGGTGTCTGAGTATTGTTTTTACTGGAAAGACATTGGGTTGAGACTCATGTGGGTGCCTGGAGTTGGCATCGTCGTGTTCTTCTGCCCCAGGGAGGGTGACCGGTGTGGGGAGAGATGGGGACACCCTGCAGGTGCCGTGTGGCTTTTCCTGTCAGTGGGCTCCCGTAGCATATTCCCTTCCTGAGTGGTATAGGTCCAAGAATGTGCTTCTGAAGCGACAGTAATGTGTGGGAAGCATGAGAATTCTGTATTTTAGACCATTCCGTTTTTAGTAGTCTTATATTCAGTTTACTGTTAAATCTAGTTCTTTTTTATAGCACCCTTTTTAAATCCAAGAGTAGAGCCCAGGTGAAAAGGTAGCCCTGGGGGAATGTGTGCTAGATTTGAATTCTGTCTGCATTCACTGGGTGTCCTGAGTTTGAAATCCCTTCACATCCATATCAGTTTCCTCATCTGTAAAAAACACTTGTGGGGTGGTTTTGAGGAAAAAATAAATGTGCTTAACCTGTTCCCTGCTCATGGCAGACCAGCAAGGCAGCTGGTAGTAACAGATTTGTTTGGTCTGAGATGGACAGTGTATCAGTCAGCTTTTCCTGCTGAGTCCCAGCACCCGCCACCCACAGCCTAAAGGAGGAGAGGTTTAATTTGGCTCATGGTTTCAGGGGATTCAGTCCATGGTAGGCTGGCTCCAACGCAGGAGCATCATGGCAGAAGGGCCTGGTAGAGCAAAGCTGCTCAGTTCATGGTGGCAAGGAAGCAGAGCAGGGGACAGCACCAGAGAGGAGGGAGCAGGGACCAGACATAGAGCCCAAGGCCATGACCCACCCAGACACACCCGGCAGCCTGCCAAATCAGTCCTGGGCGGATCCCATCCAGTCCAGTGGTCACCCGCCCTATCTCTCATGACTGCTGTGGGTAAGGGTGTGGGCCTGGGAGTCAGGCTTCCCCAGGTTTGAATCCTAGTTCTGCCACTTCCTCCCATACTTGGGTAATCATGGAACTTCTCAATGCCTCAGCCTTGTGGAGGAACTGAGGATAAAGGGAGTCACATATATAAAATGCCAAGCCATGCAACCTCCAAGAGGTGGGTCCCTGAGCTGCCATTTTACATTCTTTTCTCTTTCTTGTGTACAGCTTTCCTAAAACATTTGTTTCTAACGAGGTTCCCCTCCCCGTTTTTTCATGTCACAGATGATATTTCTCGTGTCAAACTTTCAGTCCAGACCCATTCTACAGATGACTACATCAACGCCAACTACATGCCTGTAAGTGGGCACCCGGTTATTCTTATGAGCCCTCAGGGGATCTTCTTTTGTGCCCTCGACATTGAACCTGTATTTTCTGTCCTCAGGGCTACCATTCCAAGAGAGATTTTATTGCCACACAAGGACCTTTACCCAATACGTTGAAAGATTTTTGGCGTATGGTCTGGGAGAAAAATGTATATGCCATTGTTATGTTAACCAAGTGTGTTGAACAGGGAAGGGTAAGTTATTTTTTTAAAAATTCATATTAATTAATTTTTATCATGATGGAAGGTTTTTAAGTACCTTAAAAAACATTGGTCCTTTGTAAGAAAAATACTACTCTCAAACATTGGTGCCTTTATTCTTAGAAATTTGTTTTCTGTCTTTTCAATGTCCTTGCTGGGTTAGTGAGCAGCAGGAGCAGGGACCGTGTCCCGGATGAGGGGACAACTGCTGCTTGGCTCGAAATCACTTCTCATGCAGAAATGATGGTCCCGCTGGACAGATCTGGGTTTTAAAGCAAACCCGAATTTCCACGAGAAAGCTTCCCATTTTAAAAGAGTTGGCAAGAATTTTAAGTTGAAAGTGAGCAAAGCATTCTAAGGGTCACAGAGAACCTGGCTAGGGGACTGACTCAGTCCCCCATGCCAGTTTTAGTACCTGCTCTTGCTTTTTGTTTTTGAGTCAGGGTCTCATTATGTAGTTCAGGCTGGCCTCGAACTCACTATGTAGCCCAGACTGGCCTCGAACTCACAGAGCTCTTCCTGCCTCAGCCTCTCGAGTGCTAGGACTGTAGGTGTGCGCCACCACACCTGGCTCCCCTGGTCTTTCTTCCGAGGCTTTAGTGATGGCAGATGGTGTGATCTGTGTCTTTTCATAGAAATGTACTTTTATTCTAGACCAAATGTGAGGAGTACTGGCCTTGTAAGCAGGCGCAGGACTATGGGGACATAACTGTGGCAATGACATCAGAAATTGTTCTCCCGGAATGGACCATCAGAGATTTCACGGTGAAAAATGTAAGTGACAGATCAAGGTGGCTGTCTCAGAAAACTGCCATCTATTAATTTTGGGGTGTATTTTGAGTTGATATTAAGTACTATGCTACTTTGTGCACCAGAGAAAAATTCGCTGTTCTTTCTACACAGTCGAACAATCCATCTGCGTGTACATGCCAAGCAACGCCTCGCTTTACTGTTTTGAGGGAAATGTCACACTTCTTTCCTGAGCAAAGTGACTCTCGAGGGCAAAGTGACTCTCTGGCAGTAGCCCTGCCTTTCCTCCCACCCCCAGGCGACTTGCTCGCGGTGGCCGTGTCACCGGCCCAGACTGCTTGAATTACTTGGTTGAGGCCACAGCCTCCGGAGGTGCCATTTACTGTTAGGAGCAGTTTATAGCGGATACCTCCAGCGGGGCCTCAATTCCTTGTTTGTCACCTGATGTGGAGTTCAGGAATGGAAGCAAAATTTACCAAGCGCTTCTATTCGTGACCCACATTGTCTGCAAACAGAAGCCTCCATGAACCAAGGTGTTGCTGTAGTAGGGTCGCTGGGCCTAAGCGCGTTGCCTTCCTTCCCCTGCTAAGTGGCCACTAAAGAGGTTAACGCATACGGGCATTTCGGGAAGTTGAGTTTGTGTCCTTTGTTTTGGTGGGGGGTGCTGGGGATCAAACTCGAGGCCTTGTGCTTGCTAGGCAAGTGCTGTGCCACTCAAGCTAGGTCCCCATTTCCTCCTTTTTCCTTTTTCTGAAAGAGGCGTTGCTGAAAAGTTACACCGGTCTGTCCTGATGGGTGTGGAGATGCGTTTAACCCTTTGCAGCTTACATCTGGGGCCTAAAAGTGTGCCTCGCCTTTGATCTCACGGCTCCGGCTTTAAGTCTCTGTCCCAGATAAATAATATGAAATCCAGGAATAGAAATATTTGTCAAAAAGACGAATGGCAGCGTTGTTTGAACTGGAGGCAAACATCGGAAACCAGGTAGATAACCAGGTTTTAGGAACAGGTTCCCAAAGCCCGGCTTAATTGCTTCTGGCATCATGGTCAGCTGTTAGCAGGGACGGGTGCGTAGACTGGACAGTCACCCGCTCTCGATCTGGGGCTTCTGCATCCTTGAATTGAGCCAAGGGGGGATCAAAAATACTCCAAGAGCACAAGGCCCTGAGTTCGATCCCCGGCACCACAAAAAATAAAAAAAATACTCCAAGAAAAAATTGTATCTGTGTTAAATATGTACAGATTTCTTTTTCCGGTCCCTGTTCCCTAAACAATACAGCATAGTAACTGTTTACATAGCATTGACATTGTATTTTAGGTATTATAAGAAATTCAGGGGTGATTTAAAGTATCGTCCTGTGTGACTTCATGGCGGGGCTACATTCTGAGACAGGCAGAAGGGGCGTGCACAAACCCAGATGGCGAAGCATGTGACACGCCAGGACTCATGGTGTACACTGGTCACGTATGTGCCCCATCGCTCTGTCCTTGCTGACTCTGAGATAAGTGTCAGGGAATTCACTCCACTTCTCCGAATCTCCTCTCCCTCTTTTTTAGGGGGAGGAGGCACATGGGGATTGAACCCGGAAGCCTTCACACCGAGCTACATCTCCAGCTCATGTTATTTTTTTATTTTAAAATTTTGAGACAGGATCTCACTGTGTCACTAAATTGTGCAGGCGGGGCTTGAACTTGCAGTCCTCCTGCCTCAGCCTCCCAGACTGCTGGGATGACAGGCCTGCACCACCGCACCTGGTTTGCTTGCTCATCTCTCTGGGGGTATCCGACCCTCCTTCTTGGGTGTGTTAGGAGGCTTTAATGAGCAAGATAAAGCGTGTGTGAGCGCCCCCTGCAGGTGGCGTGCAAGCGTAAGTTTTGATTTCTAACAAACCATCCTGTTTGGCTGCCACCCATCGCAGGCAGTCGGTTGTTCGAGCCCCCGGCGGCCCGCGTCTCTGCCTCTGACCCCTCTATTGGCTCCTAGGCTCAGACAAGTGAGAGTCACCCGCTGAGACAGTTCCATTTCACCTCCTGGCCAGACCACGGCGTCCCCGACACCACAGACCTGCTCATCAACTTCCGCTACCTGATTCGAGACTACACGAAGCAGAGTCCTCCGGAGTCGCCGATTCTGGTGCATTGCAGGTGTGCAGGAGGCGTGCGTGTGGCCGAGCTCGAGCCACCGTGTGTCTCTGAGCACTGGGGGACTGTGCCAGGCATTTGTGATCCAGGAAAGTTTGCGGGAGGGCTGCGTGTGGCTTATTCCCTGGGCCCAGAGACCCCAGAACGGGGCTTGGCAAAGCTGCAGCCTGTGGCCAGATCTGATGAGCTGCCGGTTGTCGTCAACAAAATGTCACAGCAGTGCAGCCGCGCCCGCCGGTTTGCATGTTGTTAATGGTTCTTTTTATGCTGCGGTGGCAGAGACCACGTGCTCTGCGGAACTGAAGGTATTTGCGGTCTACAGAAAATCCTCCCTCATTGCTGCTCTAGAACAATAAGAAATTAGCTTTAAAGTTAAAGGAATTAAGGGGCCGGGGATTTAGCTCAGTGGCTAGAGTGCTTGCCTTGCAAGCGCAAGGCCCTGAGTTCGATCCCCAGCACCAAAAAAAAAACCAAACAAAACAAAAACAAAAACAAAAAAAGTTAAAGGAATTAAGCCGGGCGTGGGAGTGCCTGACCATCATCTCAGCACTCGGGAGGCTGAGGCAGGAGGATCGCTGCAAGTTTGAGGCCAGCCTCAGCTACATAGTGAGTTCAACAAAACAAACAAAAAAATGAAGTTAAAGGAATTCATTTAGGGCAGAAGAAAGAGGGGCTTTGTCGCCTGTGGGGAACAGATGGATGGAACTGGCTCTTCTATGTTACCGTAGCAATTGAATGGGACTGAGATTTAAGAGGCTCTAGTAAGGTGTCTTATTTATGGCCCTGAACTCAAAAGTAAGTTGGGAACTCAGGCCTCAGTGCTGGGGCGGCGAAACCTGACTTGCTGGTGTTTCCGGGAGCCACTGTCGGCTCAAACCCATTGCCCAAAACGGAGGCAGTCCGGGGCGGTCCACAGAGGAGGCACCCGCCCACGCGCCGCTTCCCCTTTCTTTCAGCGCGGGGGTCGGCAGGACGGGCACGTTCATTGCTATCGATCGCCTCATCTATCAGATGGAGAACGAGAGCACCGTGGACGTGTACGGGATCGTGTGCGACCTCCGCATGCACCGGCCCCTCATGGTGCAGACCGAGGTGAGGCCAGAGCGCGCCCGACCCTCCCGCCTCCCATCTGTGTGCAGAGGGTCCCACGAGGGCACCCGCTGGGGTGAAATCGTTCACCCTCCTGGATATGGCGACACACACCTGTAATCCCAGCACGCTGGGAGGCTGAGGCAGGAGGATCGCAGGTTTGAGCCCAGTCTGGGCAATTTAGTGACTTAGTGAGACCCTATTTCAAGATAAAAACGAAAAAGTGCTGCGGATATAGCAATTTATCCTCACCCAGCCTTGTAAACATGATAGAAAGTCAGCTATCAAGGGACAGGGCAGCTGGCTGGTGGAGAAAGGAACGCGTGTAACGTAAGACTGCCGGGCTTGTTCCTGGAAATGCTCCCAATGAGCAGCACTCGGAGCCATTTGCATCAGGGTATGTGGGAAGCTTCCCTCCTCACGGGTGAACGTGCCCCAACCAGGATCAGGACAGAATATTCGCTTTGTAGCAGGCCACAGCCCTGAACCAGCATAGACTTGTGTGCTGTGCGCCGAGTTGGCAGGGAGTGTTTGGGAGTCCAGATACACCGTGTATTTGCTTTGGGGGGAGGTGCGGGGTGGTGGGGAAAGAGTGAAGTTCACTTGCCTTGTTGCCGGAAGGAAGATTTTCATTTATTTTGCTCTAATTATACTGAGTGTTATTTCTTAATCTCTGAGGCTCCTTTGAGAAACAGAAATTTTACGCTTCCAAGTGCTTTTCTTCCTTCTTTTTTATATTTTGAAAACAATAATCAATCATATATATATATCTCATTTTTGTTTTCATTTTTTGAGACAGGGTCTCACTATATAGTTCAGGCTGGCTTTGAACTCATGGCGATCCTCCTGCCTCAGCCTCCCAAGAATACCTAGTCATATTAATTTTTAATGATGTAAGAGTATGTAGAATATGTTTTTCCCTTTTACTTTTTATTCCCTAATCCTGTTCCCTAGAGATAGACAATATGTATAGTTGGGCATGTTTGTTTGTTTATTTATTGGTACCGAATATTTAGCCCAGGGTCTTTGTAACGGGCTATGTCCTAGCACCCTCTTTGTTGTTGTTGGAGGCAGTCTCACTGTAGTCCAGGCTGGCCTCGAACTTGCATCCTCTTGCCTCATGGGCATGTGTCTTTAGAGGTCTCTTTTTAATTTTTATTAGCGCATGTTTACAGTACATAATGATTAAACACACTGTGGGGAGTTGGTACCTGTACATAGCACCAGGTACCAATTCTTTGTCTCCTTCCCTCTTTCCCCCTCCCCTCCGTCTCTAGATCCATTTCCCATTTATTGGTTATCTATCTTTTGAATTATTTATACTTTGGCTTCTCATATAAGAGAAATTATGCGGTATTTAAGCTTGTATGTCTGATTTATTTCACTTCACATTGTACAACTAGGAATAGAGGTGTGCAAAGTTTATAGGTGCAGGCGCATCCATAAACACATGCATTCATGTTTATGGACGTACACTCAAGTGGAGAATTTTGCAAAAAGTGCTTCCTGTTTTGTAGGTGACACTTCTTTGTGATGTCTTCCTCTTCTGGTCTCACAGGCCTCTTCCTGTGTCAGCAACAGCTACCTGTGGCTTCCGAAAGCCTGCCCCAGCCACAGTCCCCAATCAGGTCCACCCGTCATCACCTTTAACAAACCTCCTCTCTTAAGGATTCCAGTTTCCGCTCGCTCCACAGATTTTCGCCCAATTTTACTAGCTCTTAGAAGCTGCCACTCTGAACTGTTTGCCATCGGGCAGATGGGGCTTAGGTGCTGGGAACGTGCATGAGCAGAATATGGGGGCTCATCCTGGGGCTCTGGGCTCATTCGTTCTCCCACTTTCCTTTTGCTCCCAGGACCAGTATGTTTTCCTCAACCAGTGTGTCCTGGATATTGTCCGAGCCCAGAGAGACTCCAAGGTGGATCTTATCTACCAGAATACCACCGCCATGACAATCTACGAGAACCTCGAGCCAGTGAGCGTGTTCGGAAAGACCAATGGTTACATCGCCTGATTCCAATGCGGGCCCCCCGAGGGCAGCTGGACGTCACACCCACAGCGAAGGAAAACGTCCCCCGTCCATCCGTTTTCCTGCATCTCAAATCTCAGTTCTCTGTTCTGCTGGGACACGTGTGCAGGGTGTGAAGCCCAGTGTGGGAAACACGGGGGATGTGCAGCTGGGGCCGTCGGGGGCTCTGGGTGGGCGGGGAGCCAGCTGCCCACATTCCTGATGGCCAGTGGGAGGAGTTCACTTTATTTTCCTTGAAAATTGAGGAAAACCAGGAAAAGTGGGCTATGATTTTTTTTTCTTTTTCAAAACAGGTTCTTAAGAAAAAAGAACAACAACAAAAGACTATTTTATATGATTCACATGCTCAAGCCAGGATCGTGTTGGGTTGAATATATTTTAAGTATCAGAGGTCTATTTTTACCTAATGTGTCTTGGAATCCATGATGGAAAACACACAGTTGTAGGCGGTTCTTGTGTGAGGAGGGGTACAGGGTGCCTCTTCTGCTTGGGTTTTCTATTTGAACATGTGCCTTTTCTGAATTACGCTTCCACGGGCAAAACTCGGTAGATTTCTCTATTTTTGTATTGAATCTCATAATTGGAATATAGGGAATATTTAAACAGTAGCTTAGCATGGAGGTTCGACCTCTCGGTGACATTCCTGTCCTTGTTGATGAGGAAATGCCCCCACTTTCCCCTCCTTCCTCCACCCCAGACACTTGTGCTGTTTTTCTTCCCTTTCCCCTCCCCGTTTGCTCCAAAGACTTCTCTTGCCACATTTTCAGCCCACTGACTCGGTGGGCATGAACTAAATATCACCTTGAACATCTCCGTGTGGGCAGGGGATGCTCGGGTAGCCCACGGTGACAAAAGTCCTTTTCTCCTTCCTGTTTTCTTCCTTTTCTTCTGTCTTTGGTAAGAAGGATTATTTAAAGGTGCAATATGTGACTTGGTGATTTCTGATGCTCTGGGTTTTTAGTAACATTTTACTCAGGTTGGCATTTTTATGTGTGGCCGTGTGTCTGTGTATGTGTGTGCTTGTGTGTGTGTTTTTAAAAGCGTGGCAATCTGTGAACGCTTCAGTGTGGACTCAGTGTCCAGTGAACCTTTCTTCCCCCGAAGTCCACTGGCTTTAGTCTCTGTCTGCGGTGCCACAGATCCGTATCTACTGTATATATAAATCCTAAACTCCTACATCGGCCATTCCTAGGAATAGAGGTGTACAAAGTTTGATTTGTATCAAAGATGTAATTATTATTTTTAAAATCTCTTTTCACTATACTGCTGCTGTAATTACTTTGATTTTTTAAAAAAATGTAGATTAATTTTTTTTGTTTGGCTTCAGGTTGTGTATTGTACTCACCAAGGATTTCAGAATTTATGTGGGTTCATTTTATTGGTACCTAGTCTGTAAACTTGGCAAGGCATTAACACGGAAGTGTTGCTTTCTTTTCTGTTATCCTGTGGCTCAGGTCATGTGCTGAAGATGTTTGGAGTTTATTCTCCAACAGGCAATGAAGTATCCGCGGTCTGATGAAGGAACCACCGAGTCCCGTGACCATTTTCCTCTCAGGACACAGGTTTCCTGTTGAAAATGGGACGTGGCCTTGGTGGCCTGGTCCCCACGGGCCTAAGGGCCTGCATCCTGACACTGCTGTGCCCTGCCCCTCGCCGGCACTTTGATGACAGCCGGGCATGTTCATGGGTATTTTGGGGCTCTGAAGGGTGAACCGCTATGTGTGGAAAGCCCCGGCGCTCCGAGTTCCGTGTGTCTGCCTTCTGCCCCGAGCCCTCTGAGGTACTGAAAGGGTTAAAAGGTGGGGTCCTGGCGGCCGCACATTTGGGGAAAGTGTTACTTCTCAGATGGGAATTGCACTTTCTGCTGAATTCTTTGCATTTGTTGGTGGTAAGAAGTTCAGGCTGTGTCAGGTCCTTTCTGGAATGAGTGGGTGGGCCTGGCTGGCTTGGGTCCTCTGGGTGCCGTGGGTTTGGGTCACCCACTGCAGGGGGAGCTGGTTCTGGGCAGGTTGCCCCCCCAACTCACGTAGGCCGAGGGTGCTCCAGAGCCTTACCCAGTGCTCGCTGTGGGCCGTCCACCTCCCATCTGTCAGGAGCCCCCTGGGAGGGAGCCTGGGTGTCTGATCCCGCACAGATCCTAACCCCCCGCCGCCTGTGTCGTTGCCCTGGAGAAATTGCGGGAGAGGCTTTGCCCCTTCAAAAGTCCTTCAAGAGATTAAAGCAATATAATTGTGAACATACTGCATGAAAATGCGGGCTGGGCATGGTGGTGCCTGCCTGTAATCCCAGTACTTGGGAGGTTGAGGCAGGAGGATCTCTGTGAGTTTGAGGCCACCCTGGGCTACATAGTGAATTCAAGGCCACCAAGATCATGTCTCAAAAAAAAAAAGGGCAAACCCCAGAAACCCTCCTCCTTCCTGCCTGACCTGGGCTTGGGATATAGGGAGCCACTGGTGGTGTCATTCCCAGCCAGCCCCCAGAGGAAGACTGCAGTGGGAAGGTCACATGAAAGTCATGATGCTCCTCAGGTCCTCAGGACTGGGGGGACCTGGGAGTGGGGAGGTCGTTGATAGCACAGTCTCTGGAGAGGGAAGATTCCTGTTTAAATGGAAGGCGCTCTGCCCGGGCCCTCCCAGATGAACGAACGGGAAGGGTCCAGTGGAACTGCGGAGCTGGCGCAGGCTCCACGGCGACCAAAGCGGCCAGCGCGCGGGCTTCGCTCTCACAAAAGGGCATCTGGGCCACTGCTACGACTCACAAGAACAGACTTTTCGCCTCCAAAGCTGAGTCCAGTGACCACCGGCACCGACAGGCGCCGGCACCTGGCGTCTGTCCCTGTGGCCACGTGGTGACCTCCGGCTGGACTTTGGCATCGCTGGACTTTGCGTCACTGACCCTACTGGCTTTGGGCTGTGTGAAGTCAGAGGCTGGGGTGGGGGTGGGGTCACCTACGCAGCTGATTCCTGGTTGGTTTTTTTTTTCACCTGGGAAGAAAAAGTCGGATTTTCTTTTGCAATGCTCGATGGTGCTCGGCGAGCCCAGCATCTCGGGGGCTGAGGTCGGGTAGGCCGTAAGTGCAGACTACTGGGTAGCAGTTGTGTGTTTAACATACTGTAGCTGCTTCTCCCTGGGAGGGTGCGTGTGGATAGGACATGTTGATGTGGACTCTAAACTGTAATTTTCTTGTAACTATTTTGGAATGATGCATATTTCTAATGTTTGTTATACTTGTACAGAGTATTGCTGTTGGTTCCTTTTTTTTTTTTTAAGGAATAATGGCCTGAAAAAAATTTTTTAAAAAGACTTACAAATACCAAATATAAAAACTGTCAACACATGATGTCTTTGTTTCTTTCTCCCCCTGCCCCTTACTCCATGTCCATCCCATGCTAATCTGCAGCAGGGGGAGTCTTAGCAGAAACACTCGGATTTCCCTTTGGGATTTCCACATAGTGTTAGTTTTCTGGGGCTACCACTGTAAACACCACAGACTGGATTGTTTAAACAAAAAGACTATTTTCTCACAGTTCCGGAGGTGAGGGGTCAGAGGTCAGGGTGTCACATGCCTCTCTC
>PVJO010016475.1:0-41866 GCA_004026905.1 Hystrix cristata
GCCAGTTTTAACTAACTCAATTTGGGGCGGGGGGAGCTGGGGATTTGGACCCAGAGCTGCCACATTGAACTACATCCTGAGCCCTTATTTTTTTATTTTCACAAAGAGTTTTGCTAAGTCACTAAATTGCCCAAGCTGGGGTCCAACTTAAATCTTCCTGCCTCAGCCTTCTGAGCCACTAAGACTACAGGCCTATACCACCATGCCCAGCTCTAACTCAATTTTTATGGGATCCCTCTGGGCACTCTGTGGAACAGAGGACAAAAGTGTGGTCTCTGGCTACCTTTCAGGGCTGGGGGATGAGGGCATCAGGGATTGAATCCAGGGCCTTCCCACTGAGCTACATCCCTAGCCCTTTTTTATTTATTTTTATTTTGTTTTGGTTTTTTGAGACAGGGTCTCACTATATAGTCCAGGCTGGCCTTGAACTCACTATGTAGCCCATGCTGAGGCTCCTCCTGCCTCAGTCTCCTGAGTGCTAGGGTTACAAGCATGCACTACCACGCCCGACTCTTGAGGCAGGTCTCACTCAGGGTAGCTGGGACTACAGGCACATGCCACTGTGCCTAGCAAAACTCACTTTTTTTTTTTTTTTTAAGTGCTAGGGATGGAACCCAGGGCTTCATGCATGTTAGGGAAGTTAGTGAAGTGCTGTGCTCCTCAGCTACACCCTAGCCTGCAAGTTACTCTTAATGTGCAGCTCAGGTTCTTTTTTTCTTTTTCCTTTTTCCTCCCACAATGGTAGGGATCAAACCTAGGCCCTCATGCTTGCAAGGTAAGCACTCTACCATTGAGCTACACCCTCTGGGTTCTTCAGTATTCAAACTATATTGTAGAAGAGCAGATAGAATGGGGAGGGCGGGTAAAGGGAAGGAAGACATTCCTGCCTTGTAGCAGGGTGAGAGAGCAGGAAGACCAGGGCAGGGCCTGGGCACCTGGCAGTAAGGCAGAGTTTGGCTCCAGGACCTTTGTGGCTTCTGTAAATTAAGGAAACCCTGATGTTGGCCATCATCTTTTCATCCACTGCATTCTCAGTTCCTGGCCACATACGGGGACACAGCAGTGATGGAAACAGCCCTGGCTCTGCTCTCCCAGGGCACACAGCCCAGCGGGACAAACAGACCCTTCCCCACACAGTAGCAGGACTCTGACTCAACACAGCCTTCAGGGAAGGCTTCCTGGAGGAGGGGGCATCTGAGCTGAGCCCTCAAGCCTGAGTAGTTCTCCAGAAGAAGAATGTGGAGAAACAGGATGTTAGAGAGGAGAATGGAAGGAGGGAGCAGAGTGTACAGTCACTTAGAAATAAGACCAATTTGGAAAAAAGCGCCAGTTGATTTAGGTCCAGAGTTTGAGGGAAGCATGGCAGGAGATAAGGCCAGAATGGTGGGCCAGGAAGTGGAATGTTCCAAACTATAACCTTTTCCAGTGGGTACTGGGGATCCACGGCAAGTTCTGAGCAGGGAGAGAGAGGTCAGATCTGTGCTTTAGGAAGAGCCCTGTGGCGGTAGCACAGGACTCAGGCAGGAGACCAAGGGAAGGTTCAGTGCGACTCTGATGGACCCAGATTGGGAGGGAACTGTGAAAATAGGCAGGCTGGGACAAAAGTATTTAGGAGGTAGGATTGGCTGGGTCTCTGATGTCCTCTCTCTCTTGGAGGGGCAGAAACTTCTAAACAACCCTGGATGGGGAAACTCAGCACCTTCTGGGAGCCCCAGTTATACTACCTGTGCAGAGACCAGGCAAAGTCGTGAGGGGGACAGGGAGACAGCGCCATCTAGGGCTTGCTTGGGAGTGCTGCCGCTGCATGGGGATGGGTTGTCTGTCCCTTGGTGGGCAGCCTGGGGCGGGGGTACTCGTGACTGCGCCCAGGGCTTTGTCCCTGAGCTGCGCTTTTGGAGACAGGGTCTCAATAAATTGCACGGGTTGGGCTCGAACTTACAGTCCTCCTGCCTTAGCCTCCCGGAATGCTGGGATTACAGGAGTGCACCACCACGCCTGGCTGAGGCAGCCTTTTTTGAGCTACCTCGTTTTATTTTTTTGGTGCAGGGGCTCAAACTCAGGGCCTTGTGCTTGCAAGGCAAGCATCCCAACCACTGAGCTAAGTCCCCAGCCCGAGGCAGCCTTTTGTGATGTGATCCATCCCACTTGAAAAAATTTTAAATTCTAATAGAGAGCACATAAGATAAAATTGAGCATCGTAACCGGGTTGAAGTGCACAGCTGGCCAGCTGTGGTGGCACATCTCAGCACTCAGGAGGCTGAGGCAGAAGGGTTGCCACTAGTCAGGGGACAGCCTGGGCCACACAGTCAGTTCAAGACTAGCCTTTTTAAAAAACATTTCTGGGGTTAGGGCTTGAGCTCAGTGGTAGACAGTGCTTGCCTAGCAACCACAAGGCCCTGAGTTTGATCCCCGGCACCCACACACACAAAAAACCAAAAAACATTTCTGACTTTTCTTGCAGGGTTTGAGAAAGTGAGAAGGGGGGGGGGTAATGCTGGTGCTACACCGTCAGCCTGGCCCAGGATTCAGGGCAAGAAGAGGCGGGGAGGCAAGAAAGAGATCAGGGCTGGCTTCCTGCAGGAGGGAATGGTAAAAAGGCAGGTGCAAGTTGGACTTGGGAATGCAGTCAAGGTGTTCATAACTGACCCTGAATCTGAAGAAGCTGGCAGACTTTTTGAAGGTTGAGACTGAACAAAGAAAGTGATTCATTGAGAAGGGGGTACTGAGCACCTAAGGTGTACCTGTTTGGTTCTGTCCTGGGTGGTGCTGGGAACTGAGCAGTGACCAAGACAGCCTCAGCGGGGAAACCCTCATGATGTTCCAACCCAGTCGGGGACAAAGACCCTTTCTGATGACATAGAGTGGTCAGGCCAAAGTAGAGGAACCCCAGGAAACTGCAGGAACCCAGAGAAGGTCCTGACCCAGGCTGGGAAGTCAGGGAGGACTTCCTGGCGGAGAAAAAAGGAGCAGTGAGGGCAGGAGGTGCAGCTCAGTGGGAGCGCCTGGCTATGTCCAACCCTGAAGGGGGGTAAGGGGGGCAGCTTCTGGCAGCCAGCTCCAGCCTCCCCTTCCATTCTGTCTCCCCAGGATGCCCTGGATGCTCAGCTAGGGCCTGGCCTCGGCCCCATGCGGCTCACGCGCTGCCAGGCTGCCCTGGCAGCCGCCATCGCCCTCAACCTCCTGGTCCTCTTCTACTTCTCATGGCTGCAGCACCAGCCCAGGAACTCCCGGGCCCGTGGTCCCCGCCGGGCATCCGCTGCCGGTCCCCGCGTCACCGTCCTGGTGCGGGAGTTTGAGGCCTTTGACAACGCAGTACCCGAGCTGGTGGACTCCTTCCTGCAGCAGGACCCAGCCCAGCCTGTGGTGGTGGTGGCCGACACCCTCCCCTACCCACCTCTCGCCCTGCCCCGCATCCCCAACGTCCACCTGGCGCTGCTCCAGCCCGCCCTGGACCGGCCCGCTGCTGCCTCGCGCCCAGAGACCTACGTGACCACTGAGTTCGTGGCGCTAGTGCCCGATGGGGCACGGGCCGAGTCACCAGGCCAGTTGGAGTCCATGGTGGAGGCGCTGCGGACGGGAGGCGCGCGCCTGGTGGCCGCCCCCGTCGCCACTGCCAACCCTGCCCGCTGCCTAGCGCTGAACATCAGCTTGCGGGAGTGGACGGCCCACTACGCCCCCTCGCCCACTGCGCCCCGCTGCGACGCCCTGGACGGCGACGCTGTGATTGTGCTGCGTGCCCGTGACCTCTTCAACCTGTCGGCGCCACTGGCCCGGCCGCTGGGTAGCAGCCTCTTCCTGCAGACCGCCCTGCGCGGCTGGCCGGTGCAGCTGATGGCCCTGTCCTTCGCCGCGGCGCGCCAGCCCCCGCTGGCCACTGCGCACGCGCGCTGGAAGGCGGAGCGCGAGGGCCGCGCGCGTCGGGCGGCGCTGCTGCGCGCGCTGGGTGTGCGCCTGGTGAGCTGGGCGGGTGGGCGGCTCGAGTGGTTCGGCTGCAGCAAGGAGAGCGCGCGCTGCTTCGGGACCGTGGTGGGCGACACGCCCGCCTACCTGTACGAGGGGCGCTGGACCCCGCCGTGCTGCCTGCGCGCGCTGCGCGAGACGGCGCGCTACGTGGTGGGCGTGCTGGAGGCCGCGGGCGTGCGCTACTGGCTGGAGGGCGGCTCGCTGCTGGGTGCCGCGCGCCACGGGGACATCATCCCCTGGGACTACGACGTGGACCTGGGTATCTACCTGGAGGACGTGGGCAACTGCGAGCAGCTGCGAGGGGCCGAGGCTGGCTCGGTGGTGGACGAGCGCGGCTTCGTGTGGGAGAAGGCCGTGGAGGGCGACTTCTTCCGCGTGCAGTACAGCGAGACGAACCACCTGCACGTGGACCTGTGGCCCTTCTACCCCCGCAACGGGGTCATGACCAAGGACACGTGGCTGGACCACCGGCAGGACATCGAGTTCCCCGAGCACTTCCTGCAGCCTCTGGTGCCCCTGTCCTTTGCCGGCTTTGTGGCGCAGGCCCCCAACAACTACCGCCGTTTTCTGGAGCTCAAGTTCGGCCCCGGGGTCATCGAGAACCCTGAGTACCCGAACCCCGCACTCCTGAGTTTGACAGGAGGCTGAAGCCCCGAGGCCTACACCTGAGGTCCCCGGGGTCGCGGGAACATTCAAGCACGGGGAGCCTCCCTTGTCTTCTGGGGTCGGTCTGGGTGTGGAGAAGCTTCCTTTGATGAGGTGCGGAGCCGCTGCCTTGTGCTGGGGAGAGGAGCCCCCCCCCCGGAGGGAGAGAGAACCTGGCTCTTCTAGGAAGAACCGGGCCCAGGACTGGGAGCAACACCCAGAGATTCTCCAGTGGTCCTGCCTACTGAGCACAGATATGACTAGGGACATCCTGGGTCATCCCAGTGATCAACGAAGCTGCAGGCATTTGGTGGACAGGGCCAGGAATGCCAGGCTGTCCTTTAGGGCCCTGCACTGTCCCAGACCTCGGAGAAGTGTCCTGCGCCCCTGATCTGGGACAGTTTGGGAAAGAGAATAGGGTCTGGATTCTGGCGCTACCACTTTAGGGCAGTGTCTGTGCCTCAGTTTCCTCCTCGATTCCCAAGGCCGTCGACTTGGCGTCCAGCGCCCAGTAAGGCAATAAGCTCTCCGGACCCTTGGCTGCTGGCACATTTTACCCCACTAGAGGGCGCGTCTGCCCCACTTCTGGTCGCCTCCTGTGGCTGCCAGGGTGATCGCCCAGCGCTGGGCTTCCATAGCGCAGCCATCGCATCTCTTGAGCCTTGGTCCTCTAAGAAACACTGTGGGAGGTGGGGCAGCAGTGGCCATCTCCCCTTCTGCAATGTGACTCCTTCCCTGCGGGACGGCGTGTGAGGTCCCTGCTGCTCTTAACCCCGACTTGGCCAGGAGGCAACAGCTCCGAGATCAGCAGGCTGTGGGGTCTGATCCCTGCTCCCTCCTCACCACACCTGAGTACTTCAGCTCTCTGCTCCTGGGCCCCACTTGCCAGGAGGTCAATGGTAGCACAGCTTGTGGTGACAGAGCACTTAACAGGTACCACGTGTCACTCTGTGTTCAACATGGTCTCACTGACTTATCCTCGCTTCATCCCTCTGAAGTGACAGCTGCTGTTTGTCCATTTTGCAGTGAGGACAACTGAAGCTGGAGTGGCGACATCACTTGCCTAAGGGCAGAGGGCTTCAGAACTAGCAGATTGGGGACTTGAACTCACACTTGACTTCCTCACTATGCCCCTCCTGGAAATGGTACCTGAAAGTGGTTAGGAGACTGCCATTTCATGGGGAAATAGTATTTGGCCATGCACTCCAGTGTGTGTATATTTATTTATAAATTATGCACAAATACTATCTGTATAATAAGGCTTAAATTATTCCATTTTCAAATAAAAAGTGAATATGAATAGAGGTTTTTATGTTCTTGCCTTATCCCAATGACTTGTTCCACACACCTCTTAAGTGTTCTGGAGGCTGAGGCAGGAGGATGACTTGAGCCCAGGAGTTCCAGGCCAGCCTGGGCGACATGGTGAGACACTAATCCTTGAAACAAGAAAAGCAAAGGCTTGAGCTGGGGGGAGTGATGCACACCTGTAATCCTAGCACTCAGGAGGCTGAGGCAGGAGAATCACTGAGTTCAAGTTCAGCCCAGACTATATAGCGAGACTGTCTTACAAAGCAAAACGTACAGGCCCTGAGATAGCAGAGGCCGGTGTCAAATGACTGCCCCTGCATGAACTTGGACCCCTGCTTTGCATCTGGGAAATGGGGATGATGAGAGCACTCACCCCACAGTGGTTGGAGTCAGGGCTGGGTTCGAATCCCAGCTTCACCACTTAGTCTCCTTGTGACCTTAGGCAAGTTACCGCCTCCCTGACCATGTGCCTCTCAGGGACTGTAGCATTAGGGTTGTACTCTGGAGGAGCCAAAGAGGAGTGTCTCTGATCTCCTGAGGCCCAGACATGCAGACCCTGACTCCCTGTACTGTTCTTGCCTTCAACCATGAGCCTGCAACTGCTCCCCAAGAAGCCGCAGCAGGCTGGCATGCTTCTGGCCATCGCTGTGACATCCGGCTCCCGGAAGGAGCAGCTCATAACGGGAAGTGTCTTATACCATGCAGAGTGGCTCCCCACAGGACAGCCACCCTCATCTTGGTCCTCTTAGGCACGGGTCCAGTGTCTCATTGGACATGCAAGATGGAAAAGTGGTGCTTAAATTTTTTACAAGAGGTTGGGGATTTAGCTCAAGTGGTGAGCGCTTGTCTAGCAAGTGCAGGACCCTGACTTCTATCCCCAGGACCCAAAAAAAAGAAAATTTTGCAAGCTGGGTGTGGCAGTGCATGCTTGTAATCCCAGCACTCGAGAGGCTGAGATAGGAGGATCACGGAGAATTCAAGTCCAGTCTGGGCTACATAACGAGTTCAAGGTCAACCTGAACTGCCTAGCAAGGTCCTGTCTCAACCAAAAAAAAAAAAAACCAAATACAATATTTTGCAACTGGTACAGTAGTATAAATGTATATAGGTAAATATGCATCAAATTTTTAAATATTTTATTCTTTAATTGAAGTAATCTACCATATATACATATTTCTTTAGACTGTTTATCAAGAATATAAGATGAAACTCATGCTCAAATTGTTAAAATGATTTTGTTATTTAGAAACTGTTGGTGTGGGGGGGAATTGAACCCAAGGCCTTCACACTGGGCTGTATACCCAGGTCCTTTTTTTTTGTTTTATTTTGAGACACAACCTGCTAAATCACTAACTTGCCCAGACTTGGCGCGAACTCGTGATCCTCCTAACTCAGCTGCCCCGAGCGTTGTGATTAGCGGCGTTCGTCACCACTTCCAGCTGGCATGTTTTCTGAACGGACACTGCTGCAACTACAGTACTAACAACTCTGCCTCCACTGTGATCTGACACAGAGAACCTTGTCGAGGCTTCCAGAAATTTTCCATTAAGTTGAGAATCACTAAGTGACTTGAGGTCTCAGTAGATCAATAATTTCTCAGGATTAACCAAAATGTTTGGAGTTTTCTTCTCTCTCTACTGTGCCTAAACTAACAGCCAATAAATTAAAAACTTCTCTAGGCCTCGTCATCCTGTCTGATGGATTTATATATTCACTGTGTTACTCTGAACTAGATTATGATAGGACAGAAAATTCATCCCGACAATTAACATTAACTGATGAGGTTCTATTAGAATATGGACCTTTGAAACCTGCTTTTCAACAGTCTTGTACTATTAACCAGCCAAATAGAACTATTTTGATATGTTAGCAACCAGCGTATCCATACCAGCGTAGACCAGCTAAATTTCAGCCTTACTTGGAGGTGAAAACGCTGGTAATAATTATCTGAGCTCCCAATTGAACTCGCTCCTGTAAACACAAAGTCTTTTTTGTGAGGATTTATCAACCGCTGAATTTTCAAGGAAGTGCAACCACCATGCAAAAAGAGGAAGCTTCTATCCAGTTAGAAACTTGGCAAGGGACTGTCTGCCACGTTGGAAAGTCCGCTCTCGGCAATGAGACGCCAACCCAGTGGGTTTCCAGCACTTTAGGTTCGGAGGAGGTAGTCCCACCTCCTCCTTGTAGATTGAGATGCAGATTATAAAGTACTATTCTTTTATTCTTTTTTTCTTCCATATGAGGGATTGAGCTCACACTAAGCTACATCCCCAACCCTTTTGTATTTTTGAGACAAGATCTTGCTAAGTCACTACATTGCCCAGGCTGTGATCCTCCTGCCTCAGCCTCCCAAATGCTGAGATTATAGGCATGCACCACAGTGCCTGGCTCCTATCCTTTTATTTTTTCTTTTTGCTGTTAGGACAATAAAAGATTCCTTCCTTTCCCTTTTCTTTCTTTCTTTCTTTTTTTTTTTTTTTTTTGTTGTTGTTTGCAATGTTGGGGATCAACCCAGGGCCTTGCAATTAGTACTAGGCACATGCTGTACCACTGAGCTATACCCCTAGCAGAGGCTTGGTTTTGTTTTGGTGGCCCGTTTTTTTTGTTTGGGGGAGTTGTTTGGTTTTCATTTTTCAATACCGGGTCTCGCTATGTAATTTGGGCTGGCCTTGAATTCACAGCAATCCTCCTGCCTCAGTTTCCCAAATTCTAGGATTACAGGTGTGTGCCACCACACCATCTTGAGAGTTCTTTTGAGGGCAGAGAAAATGGGGCTGCTGATAGTCTGAATGTGAGCCAGGAATGGCCAGAGTATGGTATAGAAGGGAAAGAAATAAAGCGGCTCATCAGGCCTGTATGCCAAGTCCTGCTTCTGCCCCCTGGCGGCCCTGGGCCCCCGTGGCAGGCTGGAGCCAGCCCCGGGAGAACCAAAAGTCCCCCAGGTTTCTGACGGCTGTAGCACCTTGTGTTGCCATGGGCCATGCCTTGCCTGGTGTCCAGCTGTTCCAGCTGCAAGCCACAGGGGCCAAGTTGGAGGATTCTGATTCTGAGTCCCAGTCTCTGGAGGAGGTGGCAGAGGGGGCTGTACTCCACTCCTCCACCAAAGCCACCATTTCCAGCTGTCACAGACACTTACAC
The DNA here is from genome assembly GCA_004026905.1 of Hystrix cristata. Classification (NCBI taxonomy): domain Eukaryota; kingdom Metazoa; phylum Chordata; class Mammalia; order Rodentia; family Hystricidae; genus Hystrix; species Hystrix cristata. The sequence continues at coordinate 9,055 of PVJO010016475.1, forward strand.
AGATTTCATTTCAAGACAGTCCACTCGTTTTTAAAAATGCTTAAAACCACTGATCTAGGGGCTGGGGATTTCACTCAGTGGTTAGAGTGCTTGCTTCACAAGGATCTCAAATTCACGTCTATCCCAGGCATAAGAAAAGGGGGATGAAAATAATAGGAACCACCTCAGAGAGCCATTTAGAAAAATAAACAAATGTCCACAATGATCACAGTAAGAGTAATCAATAAATATTCACAGTAATTATTAACAGAGCTTAGGGGTTATGTCTGTATGATGCTTAAACTCCTGTCCATACAGTGAGGATCAGAAATGGTTCTAATTTTTCTGCACAGCCAAGAGCGATGTTTTAAACAAATTAGTAGCATATGCCCAGCAAACGTTTAAAATGGAAAAGTTGCCAGGCTTGGTGGTACACACCTGTAATTTGGCTACTTGGGCAGCTCAGGCAGGAGGATCACCATCCTGGGCAATTTAGGGAGATCCTGTCTCAAAAAATAAAAAAGGGTTGGGGATGTAGTTCAGTGGTAAAGTATCCCTGGGTTCACTCCCCTACACCAGAAAAAAAATAGTACAGTGGTACTTCGGTTTACACACTTAATTTGCTTTACAGTTTTGGGGAAGATGGCTTGGTTTGTGTTTGTGTGGGGAAGGTGACCATGGTCATGTTTGTCACTTGACATGGAGTTTGCAAAGGGAAGCAAAATTTTGCCCAGTGCTCAGTGTCTTCAAACTGAATTGTTTTGCATCCGTGAATCGAGATATTGCATTCACAAGCATTTGTGAACTGAGGTATTACTGAAATTAGCAATATTTTGCATAAACACTTTTTTTTGGTCCAGTACTGGAGATAATTGAATCAGGCCCTTCTCAATGAGCCACATCCTCAGCCCTTTTTAATTTTTTTCTTCTAATTTTGAGGCAGAGTCTTCTTAAGTCACTAAATTGCCCAGACTGGGTTCCAACTTGCAATCCTTCTGCCTCCGCCCCCCAGAATTCTGGGGTTACAGCTATGAGCCACCACAGCTGGCTGTAATGCAATCCAAGCCTCACCCCAAAACCCTAACCAACTTCCCAGATATGAAGACACTCTGAAACCCTGATCCTAACCCACCAAGGATTAGGATATAGCAGAAAGCATTTAAAATACCGATGACCTAATTATTCAACATGTACACTCATTCTTTGCTGCGTTTGTGTACAACACATGACTAGCACAGAATCCACTATGAACTCTATTTCCCTTCCTTCCTACAATGATCACTCAGTGTAAATGAACCAAGAAGATGCTAAAGATAATCCAGATACCATCTACCGGGTCGGTGCTGCCTCCAGGCACCCACAGTTGGTGGGACCTCAGGAGGGAGGAGAGAACATCAGTGTGGAACACGCTGTGACACAGCAGGTGGGCGGCTTCCAGAGACCACATCCGGGGCTCACAGGACCACAGAGAGCAGCACCGAAGGTTTTCTATTCAAAGCAGTTGTGGGGTTTTCTTAGAAAAAGCGAGTCATCCTCCTGCCTCAGCCTCTCAGAATGCTGGATTACAGGTGCCACCATGCATGGCTTAAATTGTATATAGCTGAAATTTTTTTCTTTTTTGCAGTCCTGGGATGAGACTCAGGGACTCAGGCAAGCTAGACTAACGCTGTACCACTGAGCCACATCCTTCAGCCCCCAAACATCAATCTTTTTTTTTTTTTTTTGGTGCTGGGAATTGAACTCAGGGCCTCACACTTGCTAGACAAGTGCTCTGCTGCTGAGCTAAGTCCCGAGCCCCAAAGCAGCAATCTTTTTTTTGTTTTTTGGTGCTGGGGATCGAACTCATGGCCTTGTGCTTGCAAGGCAGGCACTGTAACCACTGAGCTAAATCCCCGGTCCTGCAATCTTTTTTTTTGTTTTGTTTTGTTTTTTGTTTTTTGGTGCTGGGGATCGAACTCATGGCCTTGTGCTTGCAAGGCAGGCACTCTAACCACTGAGCTAAATCCCCAGCCCAGCAGCAAATTTAAGTGTACAGGTTCTGTAATTTTTCCAAACACACACTCTCATGTGATCATATAAACATAATACAATGTCTACTTTCTTTCAGAAGTTTTTCTCTTGTCCAGTCAACATGCACTTAGGTCAGCACTCTTCGATTTCTCACCAGAGGCCAATTCTACATATTCTCTAGACCTTCATATAAGTGGCAGTACACGGTACACATTCTTTGCTTCTGACTTCTTTCAACAACAAAAGCAGGCTGTTTTGTTTTGTTCGAGACAGGGTCTCACTATGTAGCCCAGGCTGGCCTTGAACTCGGAGCAATCCTCCTGCCTCAGCCTCCTGAGTGCTGGGATTACAGACGTGCCCCACCACCCCTGGCTTTTTTTTTTTTTTTTTTTTTTTTTTTTTTTTTTTTTTTTTTTTTTTTTGGTGCTGGGGATCGAACTTGGGTCCTTGTGCTTGCAAGGCAAGCACTTTAACCACTGAGCTAAATCCCCAGCCCTGCCCTGGCTTCTTTCAACAACTTATCAGTGAGACTCACCCAGGTCGTCGCGCGTATCAGTCCTATTCCCACTGCCCAGCAGTCTCACTGCAGAAAGCCGCCAGTTTTTCCAAGTGATTTTCCCAGATGTTAGCAGTCATGCACAGAGCAGCTGGAATCATTTGCGGGTTACCAAAGCCCAGAAAGGGAGGATGGATCAAGGGTGGCAGATGTAGAGATGCAGCTGGACGGGAAAAATAACTCCTAGTTGCCTACATCCCAGCGCCGTGGGCAACTATGTGGGCAATAGCCGAATATTTCAGTAGCTAATTGTACTGGTGACCTGTCTGTTGCTGCACGCAGCATCCGGCACCCACAATTTAAGAGGTGTATTTTGGCTCAGGGCTCAGTCCAGTCGGAAACGGCTTGGTGGCGGAGGACAGCGCCTCCTGCCTCTGCAGCCAGGAAGGAGAGGTGGGGGAGCCAGGAACCAGTATACCCTCGTCTAGGCCACGCCCCCACCACCCACTCAGACCAGGCCCCGCCCCCTAACAGTGCGTTCTGCTACTGAACTCATCAATGGATGAATTCACTGATGAGTTAGCGCCCCCATGGTCCATCGCCTTCGAAAGATGAGACTTTTGGGCGACACTGTAGATTTAAATCACAATTTTGAATGTTCCCAACACAAATGACATAGGTCTGAGGTGACAGATGCTGATGGCACTAATCTGATCGTTATACATTGCTTACATGTACTGAAATGTCACACTGCACCCCCACAACTATGTACAATTATTATGTCAATTAAAAAATCTAAACCGCTGCACCTGTACCTCCAGCCTGGCTCTGGGGCACGGATGCAACACAAAGGGGCCACTGACAGGGACTGCAGGAGGCCTGACTGTCCAAGGAAGGACCTGGAACTGGGAAACTGAGGCAGTCTGTGGTTCAGTCTACAAATTAAAGGGAAATTAGAAGTTCGAAAAAAAAAAATCTAAACCGGGTAGGCCTGTAATTGCAGCATTCTAGGATCTCAAATTCAAGCTCAACATGGGCAACCTAGCAAGACTCTGTCTCAAAATCGATTAAGGGGGCTGGGGCTCGGAATGTAGCTCAATGAGAAGACCCTGGGTTCAAACCCCAGTACACTTCATCCCTAAATCCATAATAAACATTTGTAAACAGGTTTGTTTTCTGGTTTTTTGAGAGAGTATCTCACTTGGTAGCCCAGGCTGGCCTTGAATTCACTACATAGCCCAGACTGGCCTCAAACTCTTGGAGATTCTCCTGTTTCAGCCTCCCAAGTGCTGGGATTACAGGCACATACCATCACACCCAGCTTGTGTACGGGTTTTTGTATGAACAAGTTTCCATTTCTCATGGAGTTGAGTTCAGCTGCCCCAGCCAAATCCCCAAACTCTAGGTAAATTCTTAAAACATCTGATTAAATATACTTGACATTTGCCAGGGGTAGTGGCACAAGCCAGTGATCTCAGCACTCACAAGCCTGAGGCAGGAGGATCACTGTTAGTTTGAGGCCAAACTGAATTATAAAGCAAGACCCTGTCTCAAAAAACAAACAGGGGGTGCTCGAGATTTAGCTCAGTGGTTAGAGTGCTTACCTTGCAAGCACAAGGCCCTGAGTTCAATTCCCAGCACCAAAAAAACCACAAAAAAACAGGGATTGGGGATTTAGCTCAAGTGGTAGAGTGCTTGTCTAGCAAGTGCAAGATCCTGAGTTCAATCCCCAGCGCGCGCACACACACACACACACACACAAAATTACATGTATACCTGACACCCAATTTTATTGCTAACAAAAGTCCTCTGGAGTGATGGCATTTCTCCTTGGCCCCAGGACTCCTGGAGTGTTTGCCACTGTGCAGGGACAGAGGGCCTGGGGACAAGGTGGGACGTACCAGAGTTAGGTGGTACCAACATGCACACATCACAACACAGCAACAGTCACTACCACACAGCACCCGCTCACCGTCAACCCTCAGAGGGCCGAATGCCCCGGGGTGACTCCCGTGTCCTGAGAGGGGAGCCATCTGGCTCCAGGCTGGTGGGGGGGGCACTGCCACCTCGGGTGGGAGACAGGAGTTGAAGACTGGAGATTCGGGAGAGACACATACGCACACCCACCTCACCTGCTGCCCAGGAGGGGGACAGGCTCCTGGTTCCCTGGAGTGCCCAGCGCCCCCAAGCCCCAGCCTGTCCACCATCCAACCCTCAGGATGCCGGTGTCCATTGCGCCCCCAGCAGGCAGCCGAGGTCCTTCCCAGGCTTCACATGACTGACTCCTTCTCGCAGGCTGCAGCGTCCCCCACAGGGCCATGATGACTTTTGAGGAGGGGGTTCCCTTCCTCTGGGGTGGCTGGCAGCGGATTAAGGGGCACCTCGCTTTTCACCTGGATCAACTGGGGCTCTGAGCTCTGCAACTTCGTGCGATCCACATAGTTTTGGAGGAGTCCGGCCCCAAAAGCATCACCCTCCACGTTGATGATGGTACAGGACCGGTCTCTAAAGGGTACAATGGACAGATAGATGAGACGGGAGGGAGGCAAAGGGCCAAGGCCCACACCTCTGCCACTCCTGCTGGAAGCATTAAATTCTGAGACAGGGTCACTCGAAGTTGCCCAGGCAGGCCTCAAAGTGAGGATCTTCCTGCCTCCTGCCTCCTTTCTAGCACTTGGGAACACAGGCCACTGTGCCACCAGGCCCAGCTTCATATTTAACTTTTGAAGCCAAATTAGTTTTCAATCTTTATACTCTTTTTTCCGGTGCTGAGGACCAACACCAGGCTTCATGAATGCTAGGCAAGGGCTCTACCACTGAGCTACCCTCCCTGCTCTCAATTTTTGTTCATTTTGTTATTTGAGATGGGGTCTCCCTGGTCTAACTAAGCACCACCTCTACTAACCAGCTGGGCTTACTGCCATTCCCAGGTTCCTCTCAGAACCCCACAGACACCAACCCTCCCTCTAGAGCTCTTCCTGCCTCTCCTCAATGGGCACCCCAAAATGCCCAAGACTGGCCCATTCCTTTCCCAGGAGTGCCCCGCGGCCCCCCAAAGCCCACACTCACACCAGCCAGTCCACTGCCAGGATCAAGGAGATGTCGTGGACAGGGAGGCTGACAGCTTCGAGGATGATGGCCAGGGTGAGGACCCCGCCCGCGGGGATGCCAGCTGCCCCCACGCTGGACGCTGTGGCTGTGACGCTGGGGGCAGGAGAGGAGGAAGCTCCGGTGAGGCAGCTGCCTCGGTACAGCGAGGAGATGGGCGCCAGGTGTGCCCAGGGGTCCCAGCCGCACCCCCCACACCCCGGGCACTCACAGGATGGTGATGATCTTCACCAAGTCCAAGGACTTCTGGTTGAGCTGCGCAATAAACACGGCGGCCACGCACTGGAAGAGCGCTGCCCCATCCATGTTGACGGTGGCGCCGATGGGCAGGATGAAGCGGCTGATGTGCTTGGCCACGCCGTTCTTCTCCTCCACACACTTCATCATCAGCGGCAGTGTGGCCGAGCTGCCAGGGCCGGCAGCACACAGTTAGTACCCTGGGAAGGCGAGGCCCCTCCCAACTGCCTCCCCGAGAGCCCGCCCACCTGCCCGGTTTCCTTCCCAGCCCTAGGCCCTTCTCCTGCCACAGGGTGCAGGCCCCAAGGATGCTGCAAACCGCCAAGATTCCGAAACATGCAACCTGGGCACCCCTGAGAGTATGAACCGCTACCTCTCAAAATGTCCAAGGGAGGAAGAAATCTAAACCAGGTTTCCTAAATTAAGTGGTGAGGTGGAATCCATGACCTGGAGAAACTGATGAAAGTGTGGCCCCCGTGCTCAGATCTATTGTCCCCAAACAAATTGTCAGGGTCTTCAGATGCCCAATGCCCACTCCATGCCCCTTCACCTAAATACCCTGCCCCAGTTGGCAGCAAGGCACACCTGGAGGATGTCCCGAAGGCGGTGGCCAGGGGGGTCATGATGCCCCACAGGAATCTGTAAGGGTTTTTCCGTGTGAAGAGGAAGTAGATGAGGGGCAGGACCAGAAGCCCGTGGATGGCATGGCCCAGCAGGCAGCACAGGATGTATTTGCCGAGGCTGGCGAATAGCAGCCCCACGTCCTCCATCTCCATGATCTTGCTGGCCACCAGGAACAGGATGCCCACAGGGGCGTACCTAGTCACCCAGAGACCAGTTACTGCTGCTGACCCCACATTTCCCAGGCTCTCCCAGCATCAGGAGGAGTCCAGGGCAATGTGCACTGACCACATGACCACTCCCAGCTGCCTCCCCCAGGCTCACCCTTGAAGGTGGGGCAGCCAACAGATAAAAGCCAGGGTGTTTCCATCACCCCTTTGAGGAGCATCCTCCACCCTGGACTTGCAAGACAGAAACATCCATTAAGTGTGGCGGTTTGTTTTCTAACTTGCTTGTTATAGCAGCTGGTCTGACTTGAATCAATATACTCTCAGCACATCATCAAAAATAAAAAGGTCATGCCTCCAGATCTTAATAATTCCTATGCATGAGGCATTCACAACACATTGAGCCTTTGATCGTGACCGAGTTGTCACAACAACCCACAAGGGAGCTTCTACAATAAGTGTGTCTCAGCTGGGTGTGGTGACACATGACTATAATCCTAGCATGCAGGAAGCTGAGGCAGGAGGATGGCAAGTTTGAGGCCAACCTGGGCAATTTAGAGATTTAATGGTACCTTATCTCAAAGAAAAATTAATTAAGATAAATTCAAAAGAGCAGGGGATGTAGCGCTCAGTGTGAAGGCTCTGGGTTCAATCTCTGGTACTGCAAAAAAAAAAAAAAGCCAAAAAGATCAATAAGGTGTCAGCACTGGACTCAGCACTCATGGAATCCAGCACTGTTGCCATTTTATAAGTGAGGGAGGGGCTGGGGATTTAGCTCAGTGGTCAGAGAGTTTGCCTAGCAAGCGTAAGGCCCCAAGTTCGATCCCTGGCACCAAAACACAAACAAACAAACAAACAGTGAAGGAACTGAGGCACAGAGATGCAAGTCATTTGCCTAAAGTCACACAGCCAGGGAACAGTCACTGTCAGATTTGAATGCAGGTTTCCCCTGCCCCCACAGACAGGCCCAGCCTGTCTCCCCACCTACCACATGATCCAGGAGACCAGCACCATGGTGGCATCGTTGAAGGAGTTGAAGAAGCGGATGAGTAGCTCCCCCTCGGGCCCCAGCTTCCGCAGGGCCACACCAAAGACAATGGCAAACACCACCAGGCCCAGGATGTTCATGCCTTCTACCTCCTGCCCCATGGGCATCTTTGGTGAGAAAGAAATGGGGTGGAAGGAGGGACACTCAGTCCAACTGCCCAGCCATGGAGGGCCTGTCCTGGGCACTGCTGAGACCCGGCAGAGCTAAGACAGCCACGACAGTCCGGGTCCAGGAGAAAGAGACGTCACCAAGGGTCATTCGAGTGAGCAGGGCTGGAATTGGGGAGGCCCAGGAGAGGGTGGGAACCGAGAAGGGTGCCAGCCTGGGGAGCAGGGGGCATCAGGAAGATTTTTCTGGAGAGAAGGGCACCTGAGCTGAGGACAGGAGAGGCAAACCACATAAAGAGGGGTAGTACAAGTTTCCAGAGAGAGGAAACAATGTCCAACAGCCAAGAAATGAGCCTAAATTGGGCATTCAAAGAATGGAAAGAAGCTGGGTGTGGTGGCACATGCCTATAATCCTAGCATTTTAGAGGCTGAGGCAGAAGGATCACCACAGTTTTGAACCCAGTTGATCTGGGTTACACAGTGAGAACCTGTCTCCAAAAAAAAAAAAGTAGAAAGAAATCCACTGTGGCTAGAGGAGTTGTGAAATGAGGCTGGTCCGACCCCACAGGGACCCATTGTGTGTGGACTGTGGCAAGCAGCCTGGACCTTTTCCTGAGGACGTTAGGGGACACGGTGGGGCACTGGGCAGTGGACAGCCAGATTTGCACTTTGGAAAGACCCCTCTGGCTGCAAGGTTGGGGACAGGATGGGATGGGATTGGGGATAATAAAGAATAAAAGAGCAAGCACAAGGCCCTGAGTTCAATTCCCAGCACCGCCCTCTCCCCTGCAAAACACCAATATATCAAAGAAACTGATGCTCCCCTTTCATCAATAAAGAATAAAAGAGGAGCCTGGAACAAGGTCAGAGGAGAGTGGAGACGCAATTAGAAGTTAGAAAAGGCTGAAACTGGGGAAAGATAACAGGGATTAAATCAAATTCCACACCAGTTAGAAGACCCAGAAGGCAAAACCTGGGGCAGGAACAAAAGCAGCTAAGCACAGTTTCGCACCCTCACCTTCACCGTGGTGTGGTTGAGTGATCTCTCAGCATAGGTGGTGCTGTACTGTGGATGGGGTTGGAAGAGTCAGTGTCAGCTATCAGGGAGCCTCTCCTCCCCCAGGGCTCAGAGCCTGCCCTAAGCATCCTCGAAAAGGGTTTCACCCACCAGCAACCCCGTCAAGAGAGGACTATTAGCACCCCATTTCCTAGAGGTAGAAACCGAGGCTTGCTGATAAAGCCACCTGCCCAGTCATCTGTCTGCAGGCAGCTCAGAACCCATACTCCCGCTCCTTGCTGGGAAAGGCAGGAGTGGGTTTTGGGGGCTACCCAAGAACCCTACAAAATCACATGTAACTTGTGGCCACGCACATTCTCCCAGGCTTGGCCCAAAAGTCAGTGGCAAAGCTACAAGGAGCTGTCTTCCTCTTTGCCCGCCCCCCCAGCAGGGGACACCTCTGAGGACTTACTGAGCGGAAGGCTGCGGACACCAGGTTCGAGGGAAAGATGTTTCTGCAGAAACAGAGGGGTTAGGGGCTGGGGATTTAGCTCAAGTGGCACAGCGCTTGCCTGGCAAGCGCAAGGCCCTGAGTTCAATCCCCAGCAGCCCCCGCAAAAGGAAAAAAAACAGAGGGGTTATTAAATGCCATCATGGGGAGAGGACAGGGCATCTGCGGGGCTGGACTGGCCTCCTGGAGGGGAGTGAAAGGAACTTTTGAGGCCCCAGCTACACCCAAATGTGATCCTCCTCCATGTCCTGCCAGGGCTCAGGACACACCTTTCTGAGGCGTAGGAGTCTGAGCTGGCCTTCTCTGGCCCTACAAGGCTGGCATTCCAGGCCCAAGGGATTGTGGGTTGGAAGTAAAGAATGCTGGGCGCCATGGTGGGGTCACCCAGCCTTTGCTCCACCCATGCAACAAATTTAACGCCCTTGCAGTCTTGCATCAGCTACTTCCTGGAGGACTGAGAAAAGGGCTGGTCCCTGAGGGGCCGGCAAGGCGGGGTGTGGTGCAGGAGGATCTGGGTATGTTGGAAAGTGGAAGTGAGAGTGCAAGACAGGACAGCAGAGGTGGCCGCATGTGTCATGAATATGCATGTGCACTTACACAGTGTGTTGTGTCTCTGTGAGGGAGTAGGAGCAGCCTACCAGTTCCTGTACCTCTCTGGCACCAGGTGCAGCAGTCACACTGACTGACTCAGCCCAGCCTCACAACAGCCCTGGGACAAGCACTATTACCATATTTCACAGAAAGGGAAACTGAGGCACAGAAGGGCAAAAAATGTACCCAGCTAGGAAGAGACAGAGCTGGGATTTGAACCTGGCCAGCTGCCTTGGCAGTCCTCACTTTCTCCATCCTCCATCTCCCGAGGACGAGAGTTAAGACCAGAAGTTTAGGGGCAGCACGGCCAGGCTATGTGGAGTGGTGGGACAGTAATGTGTGGACGTCACACAGGTGTGCACGCAGATGTGAGCTTCGATGTAGGTTCAGACATTTCTGTGGCAGGTGGCATCACCAGGCACCATGCTAAACAGTGTTAGTCCACAGCGTGTGTGTGCAACAGCTGCCATAAGGCCACGTGTCTAGGTGTTTCTGAGTGCCTATGTTCAACTGCATGTCCGCTGGCCAGAAGGCTGGGTGACTGTACTCAGCCAAGTGTGAGTCACAGCTGCTTTGGCACTGTTGAGGGGTGTAAGGGGCTGAGGCTCATAAAGAAACAGCTTGGGGTGGGTATGCCCACCTGCAGCCCAGGGCTGGGCCAGGACCCAGCTAATCTCATCCAACCAGGAGGTGTCAGCTACTGCAAATGCGGAGGAGAGCAGACCTGAGGAGTCTCCCATTTTGCCGCACTAACGTCCCCAGGTTGCGGAGACTCTGTTCCATGACACATGGTTTCCTCCCCCAACTTCCAGGAAGTCCCCAACCTGCAGACACTGAATCAGAGGCCTTGAAGGCGAGGCCATGGGGACCCCACTGCCTCCCCCAGAGGGAGGGGAGGGCAGGAGGAATCGAATCTGCTCCCCTTTTCGGGTGGCAGAGCTGACCTGGAAGACAGAAAAGGGAAGTGTTCAGGCTCCAGCTGAACTGGGAGGGGAGACTCAGAAAGAACAGCTGTGTCTGGGTGACATGTGGTGTGGGCAGCCCCGGGCTGGGGAGGAGGGGGCTCTTTGGAGGCCCTCAGGTCCTGCAGGGGCTCCTTACCCAAGGGTCCCAATTCCTCTGACACACGTCCCAAGTCTTTATCCCAAAAGTCCCATATCACGGGGCTTGGACACCCAAAGATTCCCTTCCACTGCTGCAATTAGGCAGTGGTTGGGGTGGGTTAGCATGAAGCCTCGTGTCCAGTTGCGGGGTCCTCGGGTTCCCTTGCCCTCACAGGATCCAACTGCCCCTGGACAGACCTATGCCCAAAAAAACTCGCAAGCATTACTCTTCCTTCTCCAAGACCACCTTGCCTATCACCCTCATGCAGGGTCCTGCTTATATACCCAGGACCCAGATTTTAAAGCTCCCTCACCCTCCCAAGTGGCCAGAGCCCCCCACCAGCAACCCTCGGGAGGGATATCTCGCTCTAGAGGAACGGAAGCCCTTTCCTGTCCACGTGGCCACTGCCATACTCCTGGCACGAGAGCCCATCCCAGCCCGCTCCGCAGGGAAGAGAGGATGTCTGACCTCACAAGATCCAGGAAAGAATCCAGCACCTCCTTGCCGGGGGTCTTTTCCGCGGGTTCGGTGGCAGAAGTATTGATGGCGGCAAAGGCGGCGCCCGGCTGCAACGCCAACGCCAAGCCCACGCCAAGCGCCGACGCGAGCAGTGTGGTCACCAGGAAAAAGAGCAGCGCCCAGGCACCCAGGCGGCCGAGCGCGCTGGGGTCCAGGCTGGCGGCGCCGCCGATCAGGCTGCACACCACCAACGGCAGGATGATCATCTTCAGCAGGCGCAGCAGCAGCTCGCCCGGGAAGGCGAAGGCCACCAAGCGATCGGGGCTCAGCGCCCCGTGGACCCCCGACACTCCCAGCCCTAGCGCCACGCCGGCCACCACAGCCACCACCGTCAACAGCACCAGAAGGTTGGCTCGCAGGCAGCGACGCACCTGGTGGCGGGAAGCGCAGCAGCCGCCGGCCGTCGAGCCTCTGTCCTCGCGGGGACCCAGCGCCGGGCCACCGTTGGCGGTGGGCTCGGCCGCCGCGAACCCCTTGGGGTCGGCCTTGGGAGGATCGACCACCATGTTGGGCCGCGCAGGGTTCCTAGACGCCGAGAAGCTGGGAGCGCTTTGGGCTCCTTCCCAGGTCGCGTCCTTAGGGCGGAGAGTTGGGCAAGAGCGCCCGCAGGCTGTCGCTTCGCAGGGCGCCTTGGAGCCGGAGTTCGTTCAGGGGCTCTCGGGAGCTTCAGGGTAGGCGCCCTCGACAGGGCGTCCGAGCTCCCGCGCTCTTCCCGGAGGTGTCGGATGCCCCAAAGCGCCTGGCTTCCTCTGCTCTGGGCTCTGGGAATACAGGAGTTTCTCAGGCAGGGACGTGCGGTCCTCGGCTGCCGGAGGCCGAGGGCGTCCGGGTGGCGAGGTCCGCAGGAAGCTAAATCCAGGTGGCGTAGATTCGGGACGTCTGTCTCCGGGAGGCTGGCGGCCTGGGTCCTGGAAACCGAGGGCTAGGACACCCGACCCTGGAGGCCAGGAAGCGGCTCTTGGGTCCGGGAGGGGAAATCCAGGGGCCTGGGTCTGGAAGCAGCGGCCTGGGACTGAAGAAGAGAGCGACCACCTGCAGACGGACAGCTCCCCAGGCGCGCCGCGTGGCTCTGAGCGGGCGGTGCGGAAGCAGCCTGGATTATGGGCGGGGGCGGGTCTTGGGAAGGCGGGGTCCAGCCCGAGGGCGCCGATTGGCGGCGGCTCGTTCCGAGCACCGAGCAGGGGGCGGGACTGAGACCCGAGAGGGGCCAGTAGCCCAAAGTAGGCTAAAAAACAAGGTCCGTCACGGAGTGGCCTGTAGGGGCGGGGCCAGGGAGGACCAAGGCGGCCCACAGTCGGCGGGGCGTTGGGAAATTGTTTTTTCCCAGCCAAAGAAATCACTTTGTACCAAGATGTATCATGTACAGGTACAAATTAACTACGATGAATGTGATCACTATGTATACAATGTATCAATACATGTTCTTGGAAATTTAAAAAAGAAATCACTTTGTAAGTTGGGGCTGTTAAGTCACAGCGATTCACCCCTGGAAGGTGTTTAGGAAGTTCAGGTGATCCTCAAGTAGTTTCTTTGCAAGTCAGCGTCGTACTTCTTAGTCCTGAGCTCCGTCTTTTGTCCCCTTTCAGAATTTGAATTCCTCCGTTGTAAAATGGAGATGATAGAAGCTCACCCTTTCACGGGTCTCGGGTCTCGCTATGTAGTTTAGGATGGCCTTGAACTCCAGGCGATCATCCTGCCTCAGCCTCCTGAGCACTGAGATTACAGGCGTCAACTTTTTAAATAAATGTTTCTGCCGGGTGTAGTGGCGCACGCCTGTAACCTCACTATTCGGGAAGCTGAGGCAGGAGGATTGCTGTGAGTTCGAGGCCAGCCCGGGGTACATAGTTTGAGGCCAGTCTGAATTACGTAGAGGGACCCTGTCTCGAAAAACGAAAATAAATAAGTAAATAAATAAATGTTTTCATCCAGGCTCAGTGGCACACTTCTGTAATCCCAGCAACTCAGAGGCTGAGGCAGGAGGATTCCTCCAGCCCGGGAGTTTGGGGCCAGCCTAGGCAACACATGCAGACCCCAAGTCAAAAAAGCAAATGCTGATTTCGAAAGTTATCTCTACTGACTAATATCTGAGACAGCCTCACTGTCCCGTGTTCCTACTTGGAAGGAGATGAAGGTAATAAAGTTAGCAGGGGCCCAACCCCATGGCCTGAGCAGGGGACTTGAACTCAGGTGTCTCTGAGCCAGGTCTATACATTCACCCTCCATCAGCACCCTCCATCAACATTACAGCTCCTGCACCTGGCTCCTCTTCAGACAGGGACATTTCATTCAAGGGACTGTCATTTACTCTGAGCACAGGATTAGATCCCGTGATGAGCAGGGTCAGGCACCCAGCAGTCACCAACCGTCCTGGCTGTCTCCCTGGGATCTAGAGTCCAGTGGGAGAGACAGAGCCATCCCCACAGCAATGACACAGAGTGACAGGGAGAGGAGGCAGGGGCTGCTTAAAGAAGGAAGCATTCATCTGGAACACAAAGGAGTTGGACTGCTATAATGTGGAAATGATTTGCCTCCAACTCATGCAGGGCTTTCGTCCTCAAAGATTTATGATAATGGTATTAAGAGGTCAGGAATTCAGGGGTGTGGCTCTCAGGAGGTGATTAGTTTAGATTAAATTGACAGGGTGGCTTTATAAGGAGACAGAACTGGGTCGGACGCAGGGGTAGAGTATCAAAAGTTGGAGTCCCAGTTGGACAACTTGATGGCTTCAAAATAAAAAATTAAAAAAGGCTATAAAGTAGCCAGCCTCAGGGATTTCATTAGAGTAAGGCAAACAGACTCATCCATGGCCTATTCCAGGTGAAGAGAATGGCACGAGTAAAGCCACAGAGCTGAGAGTTGGGACTGTTACGAGGCACACAGCTAACCTAGTCACCCCATCATCTGAGCAGCCCCAAGGCTTCCTGCAGGATTAGGCCCAAGCTCCTCGGCCGGGCCTCAACCTATTCCATAGTTCATTCCTTCAATTATTCCACAAATCACATGCACAGGACAGAATGCCAAGAGCACTAAATAGCAGGAGACACCCCTGTGTGGCGACACTGACCCTGGATGATGTTTTGTCCTCTGGTTCAGTCTGTCTAGGTATCGGAGGATGCTGGAGTCCCTCATGCAAAATGGCATGGTGTTTCCCAGCACCTACGCTTCCTCTATGTGTGTGTGCATGTGCGTGTGTGTGTGTGTGTGTGTGTGTGTGTGTATGGTGCTGGGGAGTGAACCCAGGGCACACACATCCTAGGCCATTGCTCTGCCACTGAGCCACATTCCCAGCAATTTTTATTTCTTTATTTTGAGGCAGGGTCTTGCTGAGTGGGTGCCCTCAAACTGGGGATCCTCCTGCCTCAACCTTCTGAGTAGCTGGGATTATAGGTGTATACTGCCATGCCTAGTCCATATAATTTTCTGGTGCTGGGGTTCAAACCCCAGCACTTATGCATACTAAACTGTACCACTGAGTAATAGCCTAGTCAAGAAATATTTTTAAGAAGGGAGATGTTTGCCCTTTTTGTATTTTCCTAGCATGATGACACTAATATTTTGAATGTATAATGAAGACCAAAGAAAGGTGAAAAAACATAGACATAAATACTGCTGCCAGGCACAGTGACACAAGCCTGTAATCCCAGCACCCGGGAGGCCAAGGCAGGAGGATCGCCATGAGTTCGAGGCCAGCCTGGACTACATAGCAAGGCTCTGTTTCATAAAAACAAAACAAACAAATGAAAAATGTACACCTAATTGATCCAGAAGTAAATCACTCAACTCCAGCCTCTGTGAGCTCAGTTTGCCACACTGTGAAATGGGGACGATTTCAGAGAGGTGGAGAGATGATCACGGGGAGGTGCAGAAAGCACTCTAGCTGAGGCCTGCAAATCTCAGTCCCAGGTTTGGGATTGAGGATTTAGCTCAGTGGTAGAGCATTTGCCTAGCAACCCCAGCAACCCCTCAAAATGCGTATCAATGGAAGAGCCCTGAATTCCATCTCTGGCACTGAAAAAGGAAAAAACCTCTACCCCCCCCCACTCCAGGTATTATAAAGCTCTAATGACCCCACCCCAGTACTGGGGATTGGACCCAGGAGATGCTGAGCTACATCCTCAGCCCTTTATTTATTTATTTATTTTTGAGTTTTTGAGACGGAGTCTTGCTATGTTGTTCAGGCTGCCTTTGAACTCACTATGTAGTCCAGGTTGATGCTGACCTCATGGTCATCCTCCTGCCTCAGCCTCCCCAGTGCTGAGACTACAGGCAAGCGTGTGCCATCACTCCCAGGTTTTGGGGGGGTTTTTTTGTTCTTTTTTTTTTGGTGCTGGGGATTAAACTCAGGGCCTTGTCCTTGTGCCAGCTTATTTTAATTTCTTTATGCCTTCAGGAATATGTTTACTGTGTATGAGATGATACGTCAGTGCTCTCTGGGCTACAAAGGGTAAAAGGAAATCCTCTCATTACAAACTGACAAAAGTAAAAAAGATAAGCTGGGGATTTAGCTCAGTGGTTAGAGTCCCTGCCTTGCAAGCACAGGGCCGTGAGTTTGATCCCCAGCACTGAAAAACAAAAACAAAAAAAGTAAAAGATACAACATTTTCCAGACAGCGTGAACCACATACTCGGAAATCGATCTCGGTTTAAAACAAGTGACATAGTTACTAGTCATCTAAGGATACTTTTTAACTTCCTGCAGATAATATTAGACTAAAATGCACTATGATATTTGGTAGAACTTCGGACCTTTTATCATATTTTAGTTAAATTACCCAGCAGGCTTCAAAATTTTCATCCTCCCAAGTAACCAGGATTAGAGGCATGCGACCAAGAGGCGTGGTCCTCGCCACTGGACCTTCCGCGATGACCTTTTGCAAAGACTCCGCCTGGCCAGGTGTTGCTCACCACGAGTCCTGGATACAGGGAGGCTGAGTGGAGACCAGCTGGGCGATTTAGCGAGAACTTGGCTCAAAACGAAAACGAAGGCTCCTGCGGAGAAAGACTTCTTGCAGGGTGCTCCCAGAGCAGACGGAGATTCAGTCCTCCAGCTGGGGCCCCCCCACCCAGGACCCCACAGTCTTGAGACCCAGGCCGGACAAAGGGAGGCCGGGATGCGAGCCCGCGGGGCCTCAGGTGCGGGCAGCAGGTGTTCAGGCGCGGAAGCCCCCGGCCGTCCTCCTGGGAATCCGAGCCCAGGGCTATGGAGAAGCGGCCCGGGCCAGTTGCGCAACGCGGGCACAGTCCACTCAGAGGGTAGTCACTTCCACCCCGGCCGCGGGTGCCCGACTGGGAGGGAAGCGGAGGGCGGCGCCCCCAGCATCTCAGCGGAGCGCGGGGTGGGTGGCACCCAGAGGGGCAGGTCGGAGGCTCTGGCCCAGGATTGGCTGGGGCTGCCCCGCCCCTGCACGCCCAAACCAGGAGAGGAAAATACAGCGGGATTCAGCCCGCTTCCCTCCCACCCGGCCCTACCTCCTACCCAGATTCCAATTTCACCACCGGGAGGAAAAGGGCCTGGGATTCTGGGAAGGGGGCGAGAGGGGCGAGGAGGTGGCTGGGCTGAGGGGTGGGGAGTCAGGACCCCACAGAACAGAGGAGCCCTTCCAGAGCCACCGCTGAATGGCTATTGTTCTTCTTTTTGTTGTTTTTGGTTTCCTTTGGTTTGCTTTTTTCTTTTTAAACAAAGTCTCCCAGCCGGGTCGTGGTAGCACATGCCTGTGATCCCAGCACTCAGGAGGCTGAGGCAAGAGAATCGCTCCAAATTTGAGGTCAGCCTGGTCTACTTATATAGCGAGTTGAAAGGCAGTCTGAACTACGTAAACAAGACCCTGTCTCCCTGTCTCTCTCTCTCTCTCTCTCTCTCTCTCTCTCTCTCACACACACACACACACACACACACACACAAAATCTATATTAAAAGGAAAAAAAGGAAAAGCCAAAGTCAGGTATGGTAGTGTTCACCTATAGTCCCAGCTGCATAGGAGGCTGAGGCAGGAGGATCTTGAACCCCACAAGGCCAGAATGGGCTACATATTAAACTTTCTCAAAACAAAACCAAAACAGAGCGTGGCTGCATAGTGCCTGCAAATCCTTTTGCTTCTTTGTTCACATCATCCTCTTCCTCTTCTGTGTCAAATGTCCTCCGGCCTCTCTCATCAGGAGCCTTATGATGAACTTAGGGCCCCCTTGGTGATCCAGGACAACCTCCAGCCTCAAGATCTTGATCCGGTCACACTCGTGAGGAGACAGCATACCTGTGTGTGTCGCTAGCTAGAGTGAGTCCTTGCTCTAGTGAAAACAGAAATCAAAACCAAAGCCCAAATTTACAGAAAGAAGTTTGGGGCAGTGGACACTCTGGTCCTGCCTGAGACCATCCCTGCAAGTCCTGGTGTCCTCAGTCTTGAAGGCCGATGAGACAGCCAGGGAAATGTAGGGCTGTCAGATATGGCTCCCCAGATGACCAACATGCCTACTGTGAACTGAGAAAGACGCCTGCTTTCAGTTACCTATTGGGCAGTTGTAGGCCTAAGTGAAGAGTAATGGGTTTTAGGAAAAACCACTTTTTTTTTCTTTTTTGAGACAGACTGGTCTTGAACTCACTATGTAGCCCAATCTGCCCTTGAACTCGTGGCGATCCTCCTTCCTCAGCCTAATCCTTGTATTACTACTCTAGAGAGGGGAAAAAAAAAACCACTCCAAGTCCCTAACTGCCTCAGGGGAGCAAGAGGCTAAGGCCCCAGGAGCCTGTTGCTCTTTGTCCGTAAGGTGGCCTCTGGCTACATTGTTACCACTTCATCTCAGTTGCCAGCTGCTGTGACTTCCAAAGTTTGGGTACTGGATAAGCCTGACCACTCTTATCTAGCCAGCCCCAGGAGCTCTGGGTGAAGAGAAGCAGTATAAACCTGGGACTAGTTGAGGGCAACTAGAAAGCAACTCTGGATGGGGAAAAAAAGAAAACGATGGAACCAGGTGGTGGTATAGACCTCTAATCCCACCACTTTGGGAGGCTGAGGCAGGAGGATTAAAAGTTTGAGCCCAACCTAGGCTGTTTTGTGAGACCCTGTCTCAAAATAAATAAATAAATAAGTGAAAAGGGTTGGGAATGTAACTCAATGTGCAGACTCTGAGTTCAATCCCCAGTACATATTTTTTTTTTCACTTTGAGATAGGTTCTCCCGAAATCACTAAATTGCCCAGCCTTGGTTTAACCTTGTGATCCTGCCTCAGCCTTCGGGAGTGCTGGGATCACAGGCATGTGCCATCAGGACTGTCTAGACAGCACCTTTGAAGAGTTCTGCTATACAGAGGCGCTTAGGAGAGGAGAAATGAGGCTGGTGTGTGGGATTGAAAGGGATCCATTTTCATGCACGTTTAACTTGTAGGGATGTAACCGCATGTGCTGGGGGGGAAAAAGAGCAAAGAAAGGAAGGAAAGAGGAGAAGTATGAAAGAAGGCAGGGTGAAGGGAAGAAAGAGGATTTAAACAGTGACAGTGGGCTGGGGAAGCAGCTCAGAGGTCGGCAGACATGTACATAACCTGCGTAAGGTCCTGGATTAAATCCCCAGCACCATGAAAACCGTAAGTAAACAGCAAAGACCATTTCCTTCTCTGAAGCTCCCCGAGCCTGGGAGGAAACACACATCTGTCATAGTTGACAAACTCAGGCGGCCTCAGGTCTCCGCCTGTGCTATCACTTCTCTGAGTGGGAATCTAGAGTTTGAAGACACATATTTTGCTTACAATCGTTGCTGTCAAATACAAGTGCACTACTTCTTCTGGTGCTTGACCAAAGATGAAGAAATATGTTCCTGCTGGGTGTGAGGGTGCACAACTATAATCCCAGCTCCCCGGGAGGCTGAAGCAGGAGGACTATAAGTTTGAGCCCAGGCTGGGAAACTTAGTAATTTTGGGAGACCTTGTTTCAAAATCAAAAATAAAAAGGGCTGGGCATGTAGGTCAGTGTGATGGCCCTGGATTCAGTAGCCACTTCTGCCAAAAATATTTTTTTAGTATTACATGCATATCCATGTTTATAGCAGCACAATTCACAATAGCTAAATCTTGGAAGCTGCTCATATATCCAGCAAGAGATTAATGGACAGGGGTCTGGGATTTAGCTCAGTGGTAGAGCACTTGGCTAGCAAACACGAGGCCCTGAGTTCAATCCCCACCCTCCCCAAAAGAGATGAATGGATAAAGAAAAAGTGGTATTTATGCACAATGGAGTACTGCTCTGCCGTAAAGAGGGATAAACCTGAGTTATGTGTAGGAAAATGGAGGCACCTTAAGACCATAATGTTAAGTGAAATAAACCAGGCACACAAGTTTAAATATCTCATGGTTTCTCTTATATGAGAAACCCAAAGTATAAGTAAAGAGCAAAATAAAAGATGGACAATAGGAGGTAGTTAGATGGATCTTTAGCATATGGAAAGGGAACCAAGAGACTGAGGGAGGGGAGAGAGGGGAAGGAATGAGTTTTTGTTTTTTTGTGTGTTTTTTTGGCACTGGAGATTGAACTCAGGGCCTTGTGCTTGCTAGGCAAGCACTCTACCACTGAGCTAAATCCCCAGCCAGGAATGAGATTTTCTTAAGGGACTTGTGATGCATTGTGTATATGTACCATGTCCCTATGGGGAATGTGGTCATTATATACTACTAACATGCACACGCACACACACAAATATATCTATATCTATATATGCACAGATATGAAGGAGTCCAAGAGATGGAGGGAGAGAGAGGGAGAAAGGAGAAAAAAAAGAATGTGTTATGTGCATATACCAACTCCCCACACGAATGTAATCATCATGTAACTGTAAACACATACCAATAAAAAAAAAATTTAGAGGTGTTGAGGATTTAGCTCAAGTGGTAGAGTGCTTGCCTGGAAAGCGCAAGGCCCTGAGTTCGATCCCCAGAACAACAACAACAAAAAAGTGTCTCAGCATTTTCTTCTTTCCTTGACTCCATGAGTTTCTCTACTGGCCGTTTTGGTCAGAACAAGCAGGGTGCTGCTGCAGCAACAAACAACGCCAACCCCTCACCGGGTTATGACAAAGGTTTGTTTCTCACTCACATTCTGTGTCTATCTAGGGGCTATTCAGGGTTCAGCTTGGCTGACGGAGCAACTTCCATCTGAAACGTGGTAATATGACATGCATGCCTGTAATCCGAACACTCTGAAGGCCGAAGCAAGAGGACTCCAAGTTCAAGCCCAGTCTGGCCAATTTAGTGAGACCCTGTCTCAAAATTTAAAAAATAAAATAAAAAAGACTAGGGAAGCTGGGCATGGTGATGCACACCTGTAATCCCAGCTCTCAGGAGGCTGAGGTGGGAGGCTCACCGTGAGTTCAAGGCCAGCCTGAACTACATAGCGAGACCCTGTCTCAAAAAACCAAAAGGAAAAAGGGGGGAGGGTGCCTGGGGATTATAGCTCAGTGCAAAGGTCCTGGGTTCAAACCCCAGCCCCACCAATAATAACAACCCAAAGATCTGGGTTTGGCTATCGGCAGAGCCCTTGGCTAGCGGGTGCAGAGTCTTCAGTTCAGTCCCTAGCACCACAGACAAGCAACAATAAAACCAAAGTGGACACACTCATGCTGAAGTTCCCTATCACCAAACGGAAACCGAGTCAGTATCTGGCCTTCTGACGGATCAAGAGAGAAACATAGCCAGCTTTCCCAAACAGGCTGCTTTCCGCAGGAGAGACGATGAAATTCCCTCGGCCCTCACTCTTCGATGCTTTAATCCTTACGCAGCAACCCCAAAGCCACGCAGAGTGGTCAGCAGTTATTTATCTCCTGCCGTCTCCCCCGCTCACCCTCCAAGGATGGCAACTGTGGACTATCAATGTGCCTTTTGTTCTCTGTGTCTGCTTTGTTCAGCCCTTTTCTGTCTATAAAAGCAAACTTTTCTGCTCAGTCTGTATGAACTCTCTTTCAGTTTTATGGAATGCAATCTCCCCGGATTCTAGAATCTCTAAATAAAACCAATTAAATTCCTTAAAGCCGGGTGAGTTGGTGCAGGCCTGTAATCCCAGCTACTGAAGAGGCTGATGCAAGAAGACTGAAAGTTGCAGGCTAACCTGGGCAACTTAGTGAGACCCTGTATGAAAATTTAAAAAGAAGCTGAGGGGCTGGAGATTTAGCTCGGTGGTAGAGCGCTTGGCTGGCAAGCACAAGACCCTGAGTTCCATTTCCAGGACCACCCCCCTAAAAAAAAGACGGCAGGCGTGGCAGTGCATGGCTGTAATCCCAGCACTCTGGGAGGCTGAGGCAGGCGACCCCAAGCGCAAGCCCAGCCTAAGCGATTTGTAACCTAGTGAGACCCAATCTCAAAGTAAAGAATAAAAAGGGCTGGGGATGTAGCTCAATGTGAAGGCCCTGGGGTCAATCTCCAGTGTCACAAAAACAAAATAATAATAAGATTAAAAAAAAACAGAGACCTGGAAATGTGGCTTGGAGCTCTTGGGGTGCAATGCTCAGTACTGAAAAATATTCCCAAACTGTATTTCGTCCTTTGATACTTTCAAACCTCAGTTGTCAACCAAAAAACCAGTTTATTTCAACGCAGGGTATGAAATAAATTAGTGACTCTCAACTAAGCAGTTATATTTAGCAGGAAGCTCTGTGTTCAGACCTCAGTGCCAAATAAAATTTTAAAAGAATATTAGATATTGGGATGAATTGCGGAAGTAATCATTGTTTTGTGAATTTTTTGTTTAAATGATATGCATATAAAAAGAAATGATATGCATATAGGTGGGTGTGGTGGTGCCCACCTGCAATCCCAGCACTTGGGAGGCTGAGGCAGGAGGATCGCTGCAAGTTTGAGGCCAACCTAGGCTACATTGTAAGACCCTGTCTCAAAAACCAAAACCAGAAAACATATGTGTATGTGTGCACACCGTACTGGAGGAACACACACATCTTAGTGCATATCACGTGTCCCAAGTTCAAAGCAACGTGACAAACACTGGTCTACAGTGTCACGGTAATCCTTTGGCCTTCTCAGCATACCAGGTCATTTCTGTGTCCCGTACATTGCTGTCCTCATTTCACATCTTTAGATTTCCCTCAGGGGTCCCCTCAGACCTCTCCAGGCCCCTGGACTCCTCCCTCCCAGCTCTGCCCATCCTGAGCAGTCACCGTCTCTGCATTGTCTGGGGACAGGCCGCCCCTTCCATTGGACTGGGTGGGGGCTGTCTCCACCTCTGCAGTGTCCCCAGCACAGCCCTGTTTAGGACCAGGGACCCTGTGGGGACACCAGGAGTGTGGGCTGACTCAGAAGCAGGAAGGAAAGAGGGAGCTGCGGCAGGAACGCTGGGGTACACTGCGCTCAGAGGCCCAGGCGCACCCGCCCTGGGAGGCCTTCCTCCGGTCCTCATGATTTATTTAAGGGCTGGCTTGTGTGACAGGACCTGTGGCTTGTGGCACTTGTTGTCACTCAAGTTTCTGCACCGCGAGGTGCTGAGGCGTCCGACAGCCAGGCCCACCTTCCCCAACCCAGCCTAGGCTGGGCAGTTCCCCAGGGCAGCAGCCCCACCACCTCTCTGGGCCTAGCTGGGGACCCCACGGGTGTCCCTGACTGCGGTGACCTGGATAGAAAGACATCTGATGCTTCCGAGGGGGCAGGACAAGATAATGGTGCGGAGAAGGGATGCCTGCTTCTTAGCTGACACCGGGAGTCAGTCCTGAGCGCAGGTCCACCTGTCCGGGAGGTGAGGGGACAAAGCCCCAGCCAGACACAGCTGGAACACCCACTCTTCACTTTGGGGAGCCCTGGCCAGAAGCTCTAGGAAAGCACTCCCGAGGGGTGGGTGGCAGTGGGGTTGGAGGAGAACAGGACGTGCTGGGGGCAGGGTCAGTTCTCAGAGCAGACTCTCGGCCTACTCACGGGGTCTGTGTGGGTGTCACCCCCACTCAGGGCAGCTGGCCGTGAAGAGCCAGGACATTCTGAGGGGGGAGATGGCTGCCATAGACTGCCTGGGGCTACAGGGGCCCTGACTGGATTTCCCTCCTGGGGGCTGAGGAGATCTGGGGGAAAAGAATAAAAAAAACTGCCTGGCTTTATGAGCCAAGAGTGGGGCCTGGGCCTGGATTCTTTTTGTTTGTTTGTCTGTTTCAGTTTTTGTGTTTTGCTTTTTTAACTTAGGATTGAACCCAGGGCTACACAATGCTACACCACTCTACCACTGAGCCTCTTTTATCTTTCTTTTTGAGACAGGGTCTTGCTAAGTCATCCGCCCTGCCCAGGCTGGGCTCTAACTTTCCATCCTCCTGCCTCAGCCTCCTCAAGCGAGAGTTGAGAGGCGGTAGAATTTGCACTTCAGCTGATGGGGAGGGAGTCTGAGTAGTTATTAACAAGCTCTGGACAAAGTCGTCCCAGCCCTAGGAAAAAAGTTCCAGCATTTTGGGGTAAGAGTAGGAAGGGAAAAAGACGTTGTCACCTCAGGCTCAAAAGAGGCCCAGGACCAAGCATGGTGGTACAAGGCTGTAATCCCAGCACTCAGGAGGCTGAGGCAGGAGGGTTGCTGCAGTTCAAGATCAGCCTGGATTACATAGTGAGTTCGGGACCAGCCTGAACTAGACAACAAGACCCTGTCTCAAAAAAAAAAAAAAAGAAAAAGAAAGACATCCAGGAACTCGACATTTGAGGGCACATTATAAACCAGTAGGCTCAATCCTATCTTGCTACAGTCAAGGAGATTGGCTCTCAGAGTCCCACAGCAGCCTGGCATGGTGGCACATGTTTGTAATCCCAGCACTCTGGGAGGCTTAGGCAGGAGGGTCTCAAATTCGAGCCCAGTTTGGTAATTTAGTGACCTAGTGAGACCCTGTGTCAAAATGTAGTAAAAAATAAAAAAAGGGCTGGGGTGTAGCTCGGTGTGAAGGGCCTGGGTTCAGTCCTCAGCAGTAACACACACATTCACACACACACTCACACACACACACACACACACACACGGCCCATAGCAAATGAATGAAGGAGCCCTGGGAGAAGTTGTGCACTCTGAAGTCTTGATGTTCCCAACAGCCACAGGCCCAGGGATGGGCACAGAAGACAGAAGGACACAAACCGCCCAGAATGACAGAGAAGTCACTCAATGTTCTTCCTTCATTTGTGTCTTTTTGGTTGAGACTCCAAGTTGCCCAGGCTGGCCTCAGACTCCAGGACTCAAGGTGTACTCCTGCCTCAGCCTCCCCAGTAGCTGGGACTATGGGAGCAGGCCACTGCTTCCAACTATTTTATTTTATTTTATTTTATTTTTTGGTGCTGGGGATCAAACTCAGGGCCTTGTGCTTGCAAGGCAAGCGCTCTAACCACTGAGCTAAATCCCCAGCCCCTATTTTATTTTATTTTTAAAGCATCTCCAGCTTCATTATTATTTTGATCGCAGTAAAATAAACATAGCACACCAACAGTCAGGATTGCTGGGGATGCCGGCACGGAAGGGGACTGAACAAACAGGCGAAGGCTGGCCCTGTGGCACCGCTCAAGCACCCAGAGCCAGTCATGCCTGCAGCCGGCTCGGTGATGACTTTTCACCCTGCTGAGCCAGTCAGTTCCAGACTGTGCTGAACCAGGCTACAATTAGTCCTCAGACTTGCCAAACAGAAGCAGGACAAATTGGCACAGGGCCTGGACCAGTAGCTCTGGGTCCTGGGAAGTCAGCCTTGCACCCCAGGAGAAAGGGAGAAAGCCTTCAGGGGCTAGATCCTCAGTGCTGCTACTCTGCCAGCATTGACAAAGGGTCACTGCGAGGTCATGGTGTCACCTTCTGCTGGGAAGACAAAGGACAAGGCCTGACTGAAGGCCAAGTCCAGGCAGCACGGGACGTCAGAGGTGCTGGGCGACTGAGCTGAGCCGTGGGAGCAGCCTGTGCTCCCCGGCACATTTACCGTGGGGTAGGAACGTCCAGTCTCCTGGGAAAGAGCCACATCGCTTATGTCGCAACTGCAGGCTGGCACGTGGGTACTGTTTGCTGTAGCAAAAAACTGGAAGCAATATCGCAAAGGGGTCCGCAAAACACTTGAACCCAGCCCTGCAACGAAACACTACGCAGCTTTACAAAAGACTGGGTCCCCCTAGGTCCCCCCAGTGGGAGGGGTGTTGTCACACGGAGCCAGAGCCCCAGCTTCCATCTCCAGTACTGAAAAAGATGAAAACAAAAACAAAAAAACAATGAGCTGAGGATGGTGAAACACACCTATAATCCCAGCACTCAGGAGGCTGAAGCAGAAGGATCGCCTTGAGTTTGAGGCCAGCCTGGGCTACCTAGTGAGTTCAAAGCCAGCCTGCACTACATAGTGAGACCCTGTCTCAAAGAAAAGAAAGTGGCAAGAACGTGGGATGAGTGTGTTTGAAGAAAGGGTGATGAATGGCAATGTGCCTTCACCCTAATATCCTTTTTTTTTTTTTTTTTGGTTTTTTGAGACAGGGTTTCACTATGCAGGACAGGCTGGCCTTGAACTCACGCTGATCCTCCTGCCTCAGCCTCCTCAGTGCTAGGACTACAGGCATGCGCTACCACGCCCACCATATTTTTTAGTCACACCTTTTACTCCCACCATGACTGACTTTGTTACCAGAGTATCTCACTGGATGCAGAGTTTGGAAGAGAAAACCAAGGTCTTACCCTTATGTGTCATTTCTACCTTTAGACACAACAGACCCAACTAACCCAAGAGCATGGTTAATAGTAAAATGTACTAAAAGGATTAGGAAGGACAGGGTGGGAATGTAGCTCAGTGGCAGGGTGCTTGCCTCACCTGTGGGTGGGAGCCCTAGGTTCAATTTCGAGCACCACCAGGGAATTAAAAAATAAAAAGAATGAGGAAGCAATAAATATCAGCTATGCATTTATTACCTTTGTTTTATTTTTTTCATGTGTGTGTGTGTGTGTTTAGACAAGATCTCGCTATGCAGCCCAGGCTGGCCTCAAACTTGCTTCAATCATCCTGTCTCAGCCTTCTGAATGCTGGGATTACAGGCATGCACTACCATGCCAGGCTGTTTTGTTGTTTTTATTTTTTTCCCGGTACTGGGTATCGAACACAGGAACTTTGCACTGAGCTACATCCCAGCCCTCTTCTATTTATTTATTTATTTTTTAAATTTTGAGATGGCGTCTCTCTAAGATGTTAAATTGTCTGGGCTGGGCTCAAACTTTTGATCCTCCTGCCTCAGCCTCCCAGAGCCCCAGGATTACAGAATGTGTCACTGCACCCCAAATTAACTTTGCTTAGATATAAATTATTTATTTTTGAATTTGTATAACTTAATTTTTAGTACTAGCTAAGCACTGCCTTGCAAAATTCCTAAAAGTGTAGCAATCTGCTCTTGAAAACTGGCCCCAGTACACTCTGAGACAAAAATGAATCCAAGATGAGAAAATGAAGGCCAATTTTTTTTTTTTTTTGGCAGTATGGAAGATTACACCCTAGAGCCTCAAGCATGCTGGGCAAGCACTGTACCACTGAGCTACCCCACAGCTCCCAAAGTCAAACTTTGGACAATAGCCTAGAAATCTCTAGGCCTCTCAGTTGCCTTACTTACTCCTCTCTACTACCCACGTCTCTCCCCTTTCTGACCTTAAAATACATCACACTCATTCCTACCTCAGGGCCTTTGCACTTGCTGTTCCCACACTCATCCTAGATAATCCCATGGCTTTCTCCCTTACCTCCTTCTGCACTTTGTTCAAATGTCACCTTTGACCAAATTCTTCTTTAACCAAAACTCAAATCTACAGGGCATAGTGGTACACACCCAGAATCCCAGCACTCAGGAGGCTGAGGCAGGAGGACTGCTGAGGAGTTTGAGGCCAGACTGGGCTATATAGTGAGTCCAAGGCCAGCCTGAATTACAGAGTGAGACCCCGTCTCAAAAAAACCAAAAACAGGGGTTGGGGATTTAGCTCAGTGATAGATTGCCGGCCTAACAAGTACAAGGCCCTGAGTTCAATCCCCAGGACCAAAAACAAAAAACAAACAAAAAAAATCCCCTTAAAAACCTATCTCCAATATTCCAGCTCCTCTCACTTTATGTTTTATCTGTAATACTGTTCTGGCCTCCTGACCCGCTATGTAATATTAAAGTGTACTTGTCATTTTATGTATCTACTGTCCTTTTTCACTAGAATGTCACCTCCACAAGGGGAGGGAACTTAGTCTCTACTGGTTTTGTGGGGGGGTTTAGTTTTTTGAGTCGAGGTCTCACTATGTATTCCAGGCCGGCCTTGAACTCGCGTGTGCCATCACGCCTGGCTGTCCCTATTGGTTTTTGCTGTATCCCCCACACCCAGAATAGTGCCTGACATGTAATAGGTGCTCAATAAACATGTGTTTAAAAATATGCTGTACTGTAAATCAAAAGCAAGGAGGTGCAGAGCCTGTGAATGCCCTGAATAGCATTTCATGACAGAGGTGTCCAAGACCGATCACCAGTCACCAGAAACCCGGCCTCTTTGCTGGTTCCCAGTGCTTCCCGCCACCCCAGTACCCACCCTGCAGGCTGACCACTTCAGAGCAGGTGGCCTTGCCCCTGATGGGCCTTGGAAGGGGCCTGGATGAAAGGGCGGTGGCACGGTCCCCTGCTGGGTAGAAGGGGGAGAAAAAAGTCTTCTCTCCAAGGCCCCTCCTGTCGCGCAAGTCCCCAAGCCAAGCACCTTCGGTCACCTGGGACCATTTTGTGGGGGTGCTGGGGGTCAAACTCAGGGAGGGGCTCGTGCTTGCTAGGCAGACGCCGTATCACTTGAGCTAACTACCCAACCCCACCTGGGAGCATTTTTGCAAACATTGTCCAAAACGTGCCGTCCGGGCTGTCACGGGTAGCAGGGCAGAGGCAGGGACGGCCAGGGCTGAGCGGGCCGCAAGGCAGTGATCGGCCGGCCTGCGTGGCCGCCAAGCTGCCTTGCCCAGGAATGTTCCACCCGAGCCCCGGAGGCCCCGGGAGGCCTGGGACCGGCTCCAAGCTCCAACTCGCTCCGGCCCAGCCAGGAGGTCCCTGAAGCTCTGGCCCTGCCCCCTGTCCTGTCTGTCCTCCCGACCGGCCGGCCTCCTCACCGCTCCTCCCTTCCCTGCACTCCCTCTGCCCACCTCTCTCCAGGGCCCCGCTCCTGCAGCCTCGGCTTCCCTCCTTCCCGTGGCAGACGTCTGCAGACTGGCCGCCCAGGTGCCTGCCAGCAATGAGCAGAGGCCACATCCTCTGAGGAGGGTGGGAGAGAAACTGGAAACAAGGCGAGCTTTTAGAAACGCTCCCTGCCACAAGGGTAACTGAGGGAGAAGGAGGAGCCCCGTGAGAAGAGAGAAGCAGCTGGGTGCCCAGATGTAGAGCTCGGATTCTGCGGCTTTGGGAAGCTGAAGCAGGAAGACTGCAAGTTCCAGCCCAGCCCGGGCAACTTAGTGATTTAGCAAGACTCTGCCCCCCACAAAAGAAGCAGTGAGGTTAGATCGGAGGGGGAGGGGAAGCGGCTGAAGAGATGGCCTTTTACACTCTTTTGAGTGTCACAGACTCTGAAAGATTTAATGTCCCTTCTGCCAAGAAGCCCTCCTTGATTGCAACAGCTGGGCACCCGCATCCCAGCCCTGATCCCAGAGGCTCCAATCCTTGGGCACGGGCCTGTCGTCTGCCCCTGGATTGTGAGCCTGCGAGGACAGCACTGGTCCCCACAACCCCAACACCCCCTAACCCCCCACTCCCCCAGCGCCCAGTCCAGCTCTGGGCTTGCTGAACTCCCAGCTCGCTCTTCTTCCATCCCATCCTCCTAGGCTCATCCTGGAGCAGGCAGAAGTTGCTGAGGATGTGGCTACGGCCCCGGGTGGGAAGCACAGACTCTGAAGTGGTCTGATCAGAGGTGGCCTTGGAGCTGGGAGCCCGGCCTCCAGGGGAGGCGCAAAGGAGCCCAGAATCCCACACAAGGGTACAGGGTGGGGAGCGAGCAGGGGAGCCAGTAGGGCCTGGAACCAGCAAAGGGCCCACGTATTTACCCACCATTAAAACAGGATATCAGTGGGCATGGCAGTGCACACCTGTCACCCCAGCACTCTGGGAGGCTGAGGCAGGAGGGTCCCAAGTTTGAACTCAGCCTGAGCACCTTAGTGACTCAGTAAGACTCTGTCTCAAAATAAAAAATAAGTAAAGGGCTGGGGATGTAGCTCAGTGTGAAGGCCTTGAGTTCAATCCCTAGTACTGGGGGGAAAAAAAGGTATTAATTTGAATGGGTAAGATACACCAGCAAAATTAAGATGCAAAAAGTTTATGGTAAAAGGAAGGAGCTTTATTTCCTAATTTTGAAAGTGTGAATAAAAAGAATTGAGATGCAGTATGTATAAGTTACAATGCCCCCTGATGAATATGTTCATTATGTATTGCAAACATATACAAATTAAATTTTTTTTAAATGAGTAAAAGTATGGATACAAACCATTCCTCACCTTGGTTGGGAGTAGCTTTTTTTGTTGTTGTTGTTTTGTTTTATTTTGTTTTGTTTCTCTAGTACCGAAGATGGAACCCAGAGCTTCACACTGAGTTCCACCCCAGCCCTTTATATTTTTCATTTTGAGACAGGGTCTCACTAAATTGCCCAGGCTGGCCTGGAGCTTGCCACCTTCCTGGCTCAGCCTCCCAAGTAGCTGGGACTACAGATGTTTGCCACCATGTCTGGAGGCACAACTGATTAAACCAGGTGCATCTACTGTCCACTCAGTCTCCGGTCTAGTGGCTGGCAGCAACTACTATTATCAGCTTTGCTGGAAAAAAAATTGTTCAAAAAATTGGACACAGCCCAGCTGTGTCCTAAGGGCTGAGGAGGTGGAGGAGGATAAAGGTCAAAGCCCTGGTGTGTGTAGAACAGATATTCCAGTGCAAGAGACGATGATACACAGAGACAGGGAAGACAGAATGTATCCGATAGCAAGAAGTTCCATGGAGAAAAACCAAACGTGGGAGAGAGGCAGCGGCTGGGAGTCGGTTCTTTCAATCAAACAGCAGGTATCTGTGCTGATGGGACTGATTTGAGTTCTAGAAGATTCTATTTTTTTTTCTGAATTGTTATTTTTATTGGTACATGTTTGTAGTACATAAAGATATTTATTTATTTATTCTTGGAGACAGAGTCTCACTATGTAGTTCAGGCAGGCCTTGAACTCACTATGTAGCTCAGACTGATCTTGAATTTGCAGCAATTCTCCTGCCTCCACCTCCTGAGTGAACTCAGGGCCTTGTGTTTGCGAGGCAGACACTCTGACCACTGAGCCAAATCCCCAGCCTGGGATGGAGACATTGTTCTGGCCTTTGGAAATGCACATTTCTCCCACTAATGAAATCCATCCTCCCTCTTCTTCTTTCATTCTTTTTTTGGTGCTGGGGATTGAGTTCAGGGCCTTGTGCTTGCAAGGCAAGCACTCTAACCACTGAGCTAAATCTCCAGTCCTTTCTTTTTTATTTTTATTTTTTATGTATTTATCTTTCTGAGATAGGGTCTCTAACTTTGTAATTCAGACTGGCCTTGAACTCATGACAACTCCTCCTGCCTCTGCCTCTTGAGTGCTGGAGTAACAGACATGTGCCTGACCCTTTTGCTTACTCAAGAGCAATTTCCCAGCGCTCTCCCCTCTCTGGAACCTTCTAGAATTACCTGCTATGTACAGGTACCAACTCTCCTGGATGAATGTAATCATTATGCAGTGTTAGCTGGGGGTGTGTGGGGGGTGGGACATCTGCAATCCCAGCACTCAGGAGGCTGAGGCAGGAGGATCGCTGCAAATTCGAGACCAGTCTGAGCTACATAGTGACTGCCTGAACTACATAGTGAGACTCTGTCTCCAAAAATAAATAAATAAATATCTTTATGTACTACAAACATGTACCAATAAAAATAACAATTTAGAAAAAAAATAGAATCTTCTAGAACTCAAATCAGTCCCATCAGCACAGATACCTGCTATTTGATTGAAAGAACGGACTCCCAGCCGCCCCACACGCTCTTCTTACAGTGGGACTGGGACCTTGATCTTCCTCGCGCTGAGTGTGGGGGCAGAAGTTCCCGGCACTTGGCCGTGGGCAGAACTTCATGTCCGTCCTAACCAGTACCGTGCACGATGAGGCCTCCCCCGCCCCTGGTGTCAGGCACATGGCGTGGGCTCCACCCAGCAGGCCCTGAGGAAGTTCAGTCTGAGCAGGAGCCCCCAGGCGGACAGCCAAGGGCCTGAGTCAGCAGGAAGGGCCAGAGTGACCCTAGTCCCAAGTGAGGGCTCCTCCTTGGAGGCTCCGCCTCGCAGCCCCTGAATTCCTGTGATGGCCGGAATCCAAAATGGCCCCATGAGCCAGGTGTGGTGCCGCACACCTCCCGACACCCGGGAGGCTGAGTCAAGAGGGTCGCCGTGAATTTGACATCAGCCTGGGCTGCATAGAGAGACCCTGCTCAAAAAACAAAAAACCAAACAAGGTTCGTGAGTTAAAAGCTTGGCTGCTGATGGGCTGGGGAAGAGAGAGGATAAGCAGGGCTCCAGGTGGCCAGCGCTGTCAGCGTGGATGGAGCTCGGTGGGACGGCGCTGCCCGAGGAGAAGCAAACAGGAAGTGGGCTGAGCCGAAGCCAGCAGATCCCAGGGCGACCCTGGTCTCTATCTCGTCCCTCCTTCCTGTCCGCCGCTCTTTCCCACTCTGCTTCCTGGTGGCCAGGGCGGCGGCAGCTGTGCCCCCAGCCCCCTCTGCCATCGCAGTCCTCCCTCACTCCGTCTGCGGAGCGGGTAGGCGACCTCAGGACTCGCAGCCAGGAAGTTACCTCTCCGGGTATTTTGTCGCAGGGAAGGGAGGCTGACAAACCTCCTGGTCCGGTCCGCAAGTCCTGCCAGCTGTGACTCCCATGCTGTCCTTGCTGCACCCAGCTCAGACCCCGACCTGTAGAAGCCAGCATGTAATACTGTAAGCTTAGGGGTTGTTTGTTAGGCAGCTGCAGACAGCTGGAAGAAAAGCTGGAAGGGTGGGTGGGTGTCTGGCGCCTGGAAACATTTTTTTTCTTTTTTCTTCTTCTTCTTCTTTTTTTTTTTTTTTGTTTTTTGTTTTTTGTTTTTTGTTTTTTGAGACAGAATCTCACTGTGTAGTTCAGACTGGCCTGAACTCATTATGCAGCCCAGGCTGGCCTCAAACGCATGGCAATCTTTCTGCCTCAGCTTCCAGAGTGCTGGGATTACAGGCATGCACCACCACACCCGGCTAACTTCCTTCCTTTCTTTCTTTCTTTCTTTCTTCCTTCCTTTCTTCCTTCCTTCCTTCCTTTCTTTCTTTCTTTCTTTCTTTCTTTCTTTCTTTCTTT